>JACEIK010004924.1:31593-47530 GCA_018107945.1 Datura stramonium
GCCAGGCACCAGATGTGCCTCGGCCCACCAGTTAGTAGTCCAGGTCCTTCTAGGGCACCAGGTGCCAGTCATACCCCCCAAGGCGGGGCGTGACAAACATAATATGATACCAAGTTATTCATGACCCAAGCGCTGACCCCTAATGCGACACGAGCCCTAGAACTAGAAGTGCTCCAAGCTAACCCATGGTACATGCATAACATAAGCATAAGCATACACTAAGAGGAATAAAGCAGAAATCATAACACAAGGAATGAACGTAAGTCTAAAATATCATAGAATATGAATAGGACTACAAGTCAACATCGCTGAGAACCTATACATAAATGTCTAAAAAGCCTCTAGTCATAAGATGTGTTGTTGGGATAAGTCCCCAACTATCTCGGCTAACTCTGAAACTGAAAGTCATAAAAGCAAACATAAGGCTAAACCGATGTCCTCGGATAATCAAGACTCATCTAAAGATGGGACTGGTTTGAGCTAGAGCAAGAGTGAATCTAAGAGTGGGGCTTAGACTGAACACCCAAACCTATATCATGAGATGATATAGCAGAAAGTATGCGATCAGTACTTTTAATTTACTAATTATGTAGGATAAGTAAAACATGAGAGTAAGGACAAGATGCTGTAAAACATGATCGCGATAGTCATAAATAAGAGTTGTTCATCATAAACTGAAGTATAATAATCCAAGGTTTTAAAAGTAAAATTATAAGTCTTAATAGGTTTAGAATCATAAGTAAAACTCATAAATAGATCTATGGGAAAAAATACACTATAAAACATGATATTATCAGTTCTGAACATGAACACAATAAAACATAAAGAACAATGGGAGATTCTCATAACCGACATACTCCAGGTGAGAATCATGTAGCCTGACCTATAACCCTAGTTGGGAGAGAGTCCATACCTTACAAAGGATAAGAACCATGAAGGCGTGATATTATTAATGAGCCCAGTAGTATAAGGAAGACACTCTGAACTGGCGAGGCCTCCTTAGGCTAGGAGCAAGAAAGACACTCTCAACTTTCTAGGACCCCTTATCCTACAATGACACGTAGTTTTGAGAGCTGGGTGCGCTAAACCCCGGCCTACTCGATGTTAGATACTACTCCCAAAACCATACATAGTGCTCATATCATAATCATGAAACATACTTAGCTCTGCATGGGCTAGTTTAAAACATGAAACTCGTAAAAAGCTTAACATGTGTAACTAGCCATGAAAACAATGCTGAAAAATCAGTCATGATACATAAGCTTAAGATTCATGAAATTCATCTATAATTGGATATTCATCATAACTTGAAAGTCGAGGTTCATGAGAGTTTTCATAAAAATCATATAATTATAACTATAAAACATAATTAGAATCATAAGAGAATCAATTTCATAAGAGATGATAGAGTTTTTTGTTATCAAAAGGGGTCTAACACCAGAAATTCATAAAAATCATAATTAGAAACTTGAATTCATGAAATTGAGTTTGAATTGGGCATGAGGGTGGAAGGATTCCCCAATTTATGAGCTCATATACCTGGGCTTTGATGAAATCTTACTTAGACTTGAGACCCAAGAGAATTGAGATGAGGAAGAACCTTAGGAGTTTCAGACATAAGAGGATGAATCTCCAATCTATGGTGTTTGGAAATAATGAGGGTGTCACGACCTGAACGTATACCCAGATCGTAGACACGAGACAAGGGACCCCGAGAGACCCCAAGTCGACCCATGGCACATGCATACAACTATTCTCATTTAAATAAGCAGAATACTTAGCATAGAATATATAGGATATGTAATCATAGCATAACATTAGGAAATACTACAAGTACACATAAGTTGAGTACTACATATTATCTGAAAGCCTCTACTACATATGATGGGTTGATGGGACAACGTCCCCAACTAACCCGAATAGTATGGAAACACACGATAACATAAGAATCCATCAAACAGTCCTCGGAACATGACGAATCACCAATAATCTGAGAGCGTGAGCTAAGATGGACTAAGGATGAGGATGAGCCTGCGATCTAGACCCTGTATCATGAAATGGTACATCATAGAAAGTATGCGCTCAGTACGTAGAATGTACCGATTATGAAAAGTAAGTAAAACAGACATTAAAAGTAAAATAAACTCATAAATAAACATAGGAGAAGGACATCATTCTTATATCATAAACTTCGTAAGAAAACATAAGACTCAAGACTTTCAAATCATTCATAAATCATTCATTATCATAATCGTAAGTAAAATTAATCAAAACATAACTTGAGCCAATAAAATAAACATAACAATGCATAAGACATGCAGAACAATGGGAGGACTTGTCATAACTGACACCATCATAGTAGAGGCTTTCATGATGACCCAACTATCCCACTCAAGTAGGCAGAGCCGACCCTGGCTTGCCAGGCGAGGGTCGTGCATTAGGCGTGATATCACATTTGAGGGGATCATTATTAATAGAATATATAATTAGAAACCCATGGTGGCACGTGGTTATGAGACACCGGCGTAGTCCTTTGAACGCTGGGCTTCTCTGTGCTAGACACGACGCTAAAAAACATGCATATAGGCTTATATGTGAATCAATAACATCATGCATTAAGATTCATTGGCTAAAATATAACATTTATAATCATTGATCCCCTTTAAAACATGCTTAGCCAAGAATCAAGGACCTTTTCATCGACAAACATCATAAATCGATAAATCATGCAATTCGTTCATAAATCATAAATCATTCTTCAACATGTGGGCATTTCCCAATACTTTGACATACTCAATTCTTTCAATGATATGCTCATAAACACGGGTAACTTGATACCATGCCTTTCCATCATCAATAAACAAAAAATTTTGAATATTCATCATAAGTCATAACTTTCATGAACTCTCATCAATGGGCATTTTAGATTTTAAAAGCTTGAAACATGATTTTAAAGAAAATAATATAAAACCTTCCCATCATTCATAATTCAATAATTAAAACTCAATTAAATCATACCTATAAAGACAAATCACATTTTCATACATTTGGGTAAAACCCCATAGAATTTGAATAGTAGAATTCATGATTTAAATTGAAATTTGGGAATGGGTGTGAAAGTATTTCACCCATTCTAAAACCCTACATACCTGGGAATAGATTTATTTCGAAGTTCCTCGAATACTCACAAAGAAATTGATGGAAACTTGGGGAAGAAGACCTTGAATCTCCCTAAAATCTCTCTAAAGCTCTTGCATGGTAATGGGATTGCATTAGGGACATAACCCATCTTAACACACTCAAGAAATTACACAAAACAACGTAGTTTAGGGTCTCAAAGCATGAAAAGTTGAAAATGCCCTTAATAAAATTTCCCTGAAAACTATTCCGGACGGACCAACGACTGATCGAATGGGTCGTTGCACAATACCATGAATCGTGGTATGTATTTGTTGGGTACACTACCTCATGACATCCTCAAATTCATCCCACGACTCCTCAGGATAAGTCATTTCTTCAATCAACGGGTCGATGGATTGATCATTATAAACCCCTTAACCATTCTAACTTTCCTTTCCACGATCCTCACCACGACTCGTGGTGGCTTCTGACAAGTTGTGGTCTTCATCCATTGTATGCACTAGAATTCTCAACCCACAAATAACGACTTGAAACAACGGATCGTTTCTCCTCACCACAAATCGTGGATTCCCCGTCGTTTCCCCATCAGTCTAAGTTCAGTCCTTCCAACGACTAGTATCAATGACCCATTGTTCCTGACAAAGATTCGTTACACCTTCCGTTGTCACCATTGCCTCCCTAAACTTCCATACCATGATAGCTTATGAGGACTGGCGGTATACAACCTCGAGCCATTGAGTCGCCCGTCTTGTGATGTTTTTGCCAGTTTTCTACATCTTTCAAATTCAACTCCTGGGTCAATTCTTAGGCTTTTTCGGGGTATTACAGAGGGTTTAGACTAAGTACAATCCCTTAATCAGCCCCTTTGGAAATTTAAGATGACCTCACTTAGGAGTTGAAAGCATAAGAAGTTACGAAAATACCTTTAGAAACTCGCATTAAAAGTTTTCCTGATAGTACCAATAACCCATACAATAGCCCGTTGGTCCTTCCAATGGTCCATTTCTTCACTTGTGGTCACATGAACCTGCCTGGCCAAGTTCTCTAAATCTTATCTGACGACCCCATCCAACAACCAGTCCTATCTTCCTATGAATCATCCTTTGAGTCATTGGTCCTGGGTCTTGAAAATTCCACCAAACTCAAGACTTCCTTAGTAAGGGTGAACCAATGACTCATTGGACCATATAAAAGTCATTCCTTGGGTCTTCCAGTGGCCTAGTGCCAATTTCTACTGGTTCTCTACTTCATGTCTAGAATCTGATCTTAGGGACTTTTGGGTGTTACATTTCTTAAGAGAGATATTTAAGAATTTTACTTAGTCTAAAATCCTATTCTTCTCTCCCAACACCATAGACTGAAATCACGCTCTCAAGGATTCTCAAGAAAGCTAAGTTTCTTCTTTTCCAATTCTCTTGAGTCTCGAGTTATTGTAAAGAATTCATCAAGCCCCAGGTATGTGGGGTTATGATTGGGGGATTTCTTCCACCGTCATGCCCAAATCTCAAGTCTAATTTCATGATTTCGATTTCTTTAAGTCTCCAATTATGATTTCATGAATATCTAGGATTAGACCTTTTAATGCAAAACTCTATGATGTCTTATGAAATTGATTCTCTCGTGATTCTACTTATGATTTATGATTATGATTACATCATTTTTATGAAAAACTCTCATGATGCTCTATTTTCAAGTTATCATGATTTTCTCAAGTATATATAACCCTCATGAATAAAGAGCTTATGTATCATTGTTGTATCTTCAACATTGTTTTCATGGCTAGTTCATCTACGTTAAAAAATTTATGAATTCATCATGTTTTTCACTAGATCATGTAAGACCTATCATGTTTAAAGTATTATTATGAGAACTATGTATGATTTGGGAGTAGTGTTTAACATTGAGTAGGCTGGGGTTCAGCGCACCTAGGACTTAAAACTACATGCCACCGTAGTATAAGGGGTCTTAGCCAGCAGAGAGTGTCTCCCTTTCCCCTAAAGAAGGGGTCCTTGCCAATTGAGAGCGTCTTCTTTACTCTATTGGGCTCATGAGTGATATAACGCCTTCATGATTCTTACCTTTGGAAAAGTATGGACACCCTTCCAAACAAGGGTATAGGTTGGGCTCCAAAAGGCTCACTTGGAGTATGTTGATTATAAGAATCTTCCGCTGTTCCACAAATGTTCCATGTTTCTTCAATTTCATGCTTTATGATACCATGACTTATCGTATTTTTGGCCCATTGATCAATTTATGAGTTTTACTTATGATTTTAAACATGGTAAGTTTCATTATTTTGTTTTCAAAATCTTGGGTCATTATACTTCAGTTTATGATAAAAACACATGTTTTATGAATATATCACAATCATGAATTTTTAGCATGTTATGCTTACTTTCATGTTATAATTATCCTCCATACTCAGTACATTCAAAGTACTGATCGCATACTTTTTGTGCTATATCATCTCATGATATAGGTTTGGGTGTTCAGTCTCAACTCTACTGCTAGATTCACTCTTGTCCCAGATTCAACTTAGTTTTGGTGAGTCCTTATCATTTAAGGATTTCATATTTGGCTTGTGCCTTTTTTTTTCATTTTAGTTATAGACTTAGAGAGCTAGTTGGGGACCTATCCCCTTAGCTCGTCTAATGTTAAAGGATATTTAGATGATGATGTACATATATTCAGTTGTTTAACTTATTATTTTTGTTGATCTGTTTATGATATCTTAGACTATCGATGATGCTATATCTTTTATTTGTTCGTCTTAGTGTATGTTTATGATTATGTTATGCAAGTACCGTGGGTTAGCTTAGAACCATTCTTGATTATAGGTCTTTGTTTCATTCAGGCTCTATGCTCGATCGTGACAAACTTGGTATTAGAGCATCAGGTAAGGTGTGTTCTAGGGTGTCTAAAAGCTGCTTTAAGTAGATTCCTTTTCATGGGTGTGAAGTGTGCCACACTTATGAGGAAGAGGCTACGAGACGTTTTCAGAAACTTCCCTTCTTTTATGTTCTTTATAATGTGGTGAAGTGCAACTCTCTATTCTTCTAACTCATGCTATATGAATTTGTAGAAAATTCCTCTCCGATGAGCAAACTGAAGAAGAAATGGAAATGGCAATGGAAATGGGAATTAGCTAGGCCCACTAGCGCTAGCAAACCCTTTAAATAAGAAAGTAACTCAAGCGGAGTTTAGGGATACCTTATAGATGTTTTCCCAAGCAATTACAAGCTAGGTCAATTAGCAGGAAGTTGTACTTGTGAACACCAATGTGAGTACTATAGCGGCTATAGTGTGAGACTTCACCAGGATGAACCCGCTGCATTTTCATGGTTCTAAGGTGGATGAAGATCCATATGAGTTCATTCATGAGATCTACAAGATTACCTAGATTATGCATATTGCCGAGGAGGAAAGTGCATACTGGGCCTCCTATTAGTTGAACGGGTACCTCATATATGATTCAAGCAGTGGAAGGAAGGTCGTAGGGCAGGCACAACTCCTGTTGATTGGGATGACTTCAGGAAAACTTTCTTATATAAGTTCTTTCCCCGGGAGATGAGGGGAAGCAAAGGTGGCAGAGTTCATGTCACGACTCGAACATAGGCCCGGATCGAGACACGGGACAAGGAATCCCGAGGGAGTACTAGTCGACCCATGGCATGAACATACCTCTAACTCAATCAATAAAAACGGAAGATATAACATGATAAACTTAGCAGAAGTATAAAATAAGCATAACATAAGAAATACAAACAAATCTGAAGCTGATTACATCCTTTTTTTGAAAAGTCTCTAAGTCTGATGAGTTGATGGGATAGGTACCACAATCCGAACGGAGGCCCGGAGACACGGGACAAGGGACCCCGAGAGACCCCAAGTCGACCCATGGCATAAGCATTCAACTAACTCATTCAGTAAACATGAATAAAAACATAACTATAAACTCAGCAGAAGTCAAACTTAATATAACAACAGAATAAATATCTGAAGTTGAATACAGGTCTAAGTATGATAAGCCTCTAATCTAGATGAGCTGATGGGACAACACCACCAACTAGCTCAACAATACTAGAACTGAAAGGACATCTTAAACAACTGAAGGTCTAGTCCTCGAAAGATGAGTACTCACCAAATAAGCAGGTGCTAACTCTTAATAACGACTACGAACGGGGCTGAACCCGAGAACCGGGTCCTGCATCATGAAATGATGCATCATAGAAAGTATGCGGTCAGTATATGGAATGTACCAAGTATAAAAGGTAAGTAAAACCGCTTAAGTGTAGCTTTATAACATCATGACTGACTCGAATGACGCAAAGATGAACATAACATTTATAACAAAAGTTGAAGAATGAGTCAAAGCTTACTTTTGAACATGCATGCATAAGTAATCATCATGAGTAATGAATATGAAAATCTAAATGATATAGACAGTGGGAGACTCGTCACTTAACCGACATACCATGATAGAGCTTACATGGTCCCAACTATCACACTCAAGTGGGTAGAGTCACCCATAACCTTGCCAGGGCAATGGAAGATACCATAATATCGATATCAAGCTTAAGGGACAATCGGGTCGGGGATAGCTCAAAAGGGAGGTCCCAATTATATAATATTATCAACCTACGTTGGCGCATAGTTTTGGGGTATAGGATGATCGAACCTTAACCCGCTCGGTGCTAGACTCTTCTCCCAAAAATATGTAATGCTCTACATCCTATATAACGAAGCTCAACATCGTCTAATGACGAAGCTTAATATGAAATCATGCATAACTCAACATCGTATAAAATGAAGCTCAGCATTGTCTATTGACAAAGCTCATTAATGAAATCATGAATAGACTCGACATCATATGAAAATGAAGCTCAGTATTGTCTCTTGACAAAGCTCAATAATGACATACATACCAATTATGAATTCATGCATATAAGAAGCTTTATTTCAAACATACCACAAACTCAATCATAGGTAGAAGCATCTACTCCAAATCATGTGGTAAGCTACATGTAGGAATATTTAATTCAACATACCACAAGCTAGAATTTATAGTAAAATTGGGAAAAACATTACTTCAAACAATGTGATAAGCTTATGTCGGGAAAATCATCACTTTTAAATCATCATGTGGGCATTGCCCAAAGTTTATCATACTAGGATCCATAGATTTTATTTTGAAAACAACATCATAATCATGGGTAGCTTTAGAAGCATGCTTTCATCATTAAATCTCATCATCATCATACATTCAACATCAATCTCTTCATTCATGAACTTCTCATCCATGGCAACTCAATTTCATAAGTTTTAAATCACAATTTGGATTGAAAACAATTTTAAAATCTGCCCAAGCTTCAAAATTCATCAATATAACTATAATTTAATCATACCCATGTGTAGAGATTGAAGAATTATGAAATTGGGTAGAAACCCCATACTTGATCATAAGCAATTCATCATATTCGATAAAAAATTGGCATGGGTGTGGAAGGAAGCACCCACTCATAGCCTTACATACCTGGAAATGGTGAATTCTAACACCCTCTAATAGCCCAAGCTGAGATTCCAATGGAAACCTTGAGATTTTTCCTTGAATCTCCTCTTCAAACCTTAAAACTTGCATTAATGGGAAGAATGGCTTGGAATAGGTTTTACCTTGCTTAAAACCCACTAAAACGAGCCTTAAAAGACGTAGTATATGTCTTAGGAACTTAGGAAATTACGAGAAGGCCCTTACTATTTCACAGAAAAGAACTGTCAGGTGACCCCAACGGGTGACCTGACGATTCGTTAGGATGGGCAACGACTCGTCGAGTCGCTCGTCAAGTGCACTGGTTAACTGAACTACTGGGTCTCTAACGGGGGACATAACGACTCGTTCCTCGAGACCACGACTCGTGGTCACCTTCCGTCATGTCTACTATCTTAACATTCATGAAAAACTATTTTGTTTGGTCACGACTTACCTCACGAGTTTTTGGGACTGGCCATGACTCGTGGGGTCCCATTCATTAGGTACACTGGCATTTCTTCCAATTTAATTCCAACATCACCCCACGAGTGACATGACGACTCGTGGTGGCAAACCAAGAGTCGTTCTCTCCCTCATGGGGAACTCGATTCTTCATTTGTTCCAGGCCTTCCCACGAGTCACATGACGAATCATGGGGTCTCCTCACGAGTCGTCCCACGACTCATCCTCTTCCTGCAACATCAATTCCATAATTTTCCCGTTTCAACTCCCCGGTCCGATCTTTAAGCTTTTGGGGTATAACAATATCTCCCTCTTGGGAGAATTCATCCTCGAATGTTAGAAACACATAGAAACACAAAAACATGCAATCATCATATGCAAATACTGGTTATTCAAATAAAAACTGACAGAATGACAACCTCCAAAAAAAACTACATAGCTGGACTGAATTCAGGCATCACATATATTTATCATGACATAATTCAAACTTGCGCAGATGCACTGAACATCGAAATTGATTAGATAATTACGGCATAAACTGATACCTCAAAGTGAAACGGGGTCGGTAGGGAGTAGGTGGGGATATTTAGCCATCATAGCTGCTTCGGCTTCCCAAGTAGCCCCTCAACATGTTGGTTTCTCCAAAGCACCTTCACTGAAGCTACTTCTTTGTTCCTCAGCCCCCAAACCTGATTATCCAAGATTGCAACCGGAATTTCCCCATAACTGAGGCTATCTCCCACATCAACACTTTTCACTGGGACTACTAAAGCTAGATCACCCAAGCACTTTTTCAAGAGCGATACATGAAAGACGAGATCAACTGAAGATAACTCTGAGGGAAAGTCCAACTCATACGCTACCTTACTAACGCTTCTCATAATCTGGTAGGGACCAATATAGCGAGGATTGAGTTTTCCTTTCTTTCTGAACTGCATGACTTCCTTCATGGGAGATACCTTTAGAAATACCCAATCTTCCACCTAAAAATCCAGATCCCTTCTTCTCACATCCACATATGACTTTTGACGACTCTGAGTAGTTTTCAGCCTGTCCCTTATCAACTGAACCTTTACCATAGCCTCGTGAACCGAGTCTGGCCCTATCATAGTTGTCTCACCAACCTCAAACCATCCAATGGGCGATCTACACCTCCGCCCGTAAAGATCCTCGAACGGTTCCATTTGGATACTGGAGTGATAGCTGTTATTGTAAGCAAACTCAATTAAAGGCAAGTGATCATCCCAACTACCTTTAAAGTCCATCACATAAAGCCCTCAACATGTCCTCGAGATTTGAATTATCCGCTCCGCCTGGCCATCCGTTTGCAGATGAAATGCTGTGCTGAGTTTAACCTAAGTCCCAAGCCCTTTTTGGAAAGACCGCCAAAACTAAGAGGTAAACTGAGTACCTCGGTCTTAGATAATAGACAAGGGAACTCCATGAAGTTGAACCAACTCCCGAATATACAATTTGGCATACTCATGTTTTGACAGGTAGGAAGTGTGCCGCCTTGGTAAACCTATCGACCACCACCCAAATGGAATCATATTGTCGAAGAGTATGAGGTAGACTGGTAATGAAGTCCATATTAATATTTTTCCACTTCCAAGTAGGACTGCTAATATCCTGCAATACACCTCCCAACCTTTGATGCTCAAGTTTCACTTGCTGTCAGTTCGGGCACTTGGCTATGAATTCTGCAATCTTCATGTCGTTCCACCAATATATTTCCCGTAGTGGTACCCGGATGGATAAAATACCTGGATCCATGTGCCTCATGAAATATTCGATCCCTCAAATTATCGACATTTGGAACACATAGACGACCCTGGTATACCATCTCCCGCTTAGGAGAGTACCTCCACTTTTTGACTTCGAACGACTTCCTTCAGCTTTACTAAAATCGGGTCCTTATCTTGTCTAGATTTGACATCAACCACGAAGGACGATTCTGATCCATTTTGCACAACAACTCCACCATCAGTCGAGTTGACCAATATGACTCCCAATCTTGCTAGTCCATGGACATCTTTCACCAAATCTTTATTTCCCTCATCCATGTTGGACACACTCTCCATAGAGAGTCTACTAAATGTGTCAGCTACCACATTAGCCTTACCCGGGTGGTAAAGGACATTCATATCATAGTCCTTAAGTATCTCCAACCACCTTCTTTGCGTGAACACATATTGCAAGCTCTTGTGATCCGTGAATACATCCACGTGGACCCCAACAAGTAATGCCGCCATATCTTCAATGAAAACACCACCGCACCCAATTCAAGATCATGGGTCGGGTAATTCTTTTCATGAACTTTCAACTATCTCGAGGCATATGCTATCACTTTCCCATGCTGCATCAACACACATCCGAGTCCGACTCGCGAAGCTTCACAATACACCACAAAACCATCGGTACCCTCAGGTAGGGTCAACACTGGTGTTGAAGGGAGGCAAGTCTTCAACTCTTGGAAGCTTTTCTCACAAGCCTCCAACCATTAAAAGTTGACCTTCTTTTGAGTCAACTTGGTCAATGGTGCGTCAATTGACAAAAAACCCTCCATAAATATCCGATAGTAACCCACTAAGCCTAAAAAGCTCCTGATATATGATGAGTTCACCGATCTAGGCCAGTTATTTACCGCCTCGATCTTTTGAGAATCTACTTTTATGTCCTCACCTGATACCACATGGCCTAAAAATGCCACCGAGTCCAACCAAAACTCACATTTGTTGAACTTTACATACAACTGGTGATCCTTGAGGGTCTGAAGTACTATTATCAAGTGAGCGGCATGCTCCTCCTCGCTCTGATAGTATATAAGGATATCAGTAATGAACACAATCACGAACATGTCCAAATATGCCTTGAACACCTTGTTCATTAGATCCATAAAAGCTGCAGGGGCATTGGTTAGTTCAAAAGACATAACAACAAATTCGTAGTGACCATACCGAGTTCCAAAATTGGTTTTTGGGATGTCACTCTCCCGAACCCTGAGCTGGTGATACCCAGATCTGAGATCAATCTTGGAGAAACACTTGGAACCATGAAGCTGGTCAAACAAATTATCAATCCTGGGTAAAGGATACCTATTCTTAATGGTGACCTTGTTCAACTGCCGATAGTCAATGCACATCCAAAGCGAACCATCCTTCTTCCGGACAAATAACACCGGTGCACCCTGTAGAGACTTACTCGGCCTAATAAAGCCTTTATCTAACAGATCCTTCAACTCTTTTAGCTTGGATAGAGTTGTTCTGTAGAGTAGAATAGATATAGGTTGTTTGTTAGGAAGAAGATCTATATCGCAATCAATCTCCCGCTGAAGAGGGACACTTGGAAAATCATTAGGAAAGACCTCTAGATACTCACATACTACTTATACGGATTGGATAGTCGGGGTTTCGGACTCCACTTCCTTAACGCTAACTAGATGGTACAAACAACCCTTAGAAATCATCTTCCTATCCTTAATGTAGGAAATAAATCGACCTATAGGCACAACTGAACTACCCTCCCATTCTAAGACCGGCTCACCTGGAAATCTGAACTCTAGGGTCCAACAAATAACTTAGGGTCCAACAAATAACTTAAGCATAACATGAAAATAGCCAATCTATGCCAAGAATAACATCAAAATCGGTCATGGCTAACTCTAGCAAGTCTGCTGAGGTGACCTTATGAAGAACTGAGACCGGGCAATCTCTATACACCTGTCTAGCTATAATTGAGTCACCGAGTAGGAACTGAGAAAGGCTCTTATAAGACATCGGGACTAACTCCGAAGCTACTAGCTATATATGGTGTCACAAAAGACAGGGTAGCCCCTAGATCTAGCAATTCATAAACATCAACTTGAAAGACTCTCAACGTACCGGTGACTACATCTGGTAAGGTCTCCTACTCGTGACGAGTGGCTAAGGTATAGAATCTATTCTGGCACTATCTACTAGTTGTGATAGTGGATGCCTCTTGATGTTCTGTGCATGGGGGAGGGGCTGTTGAACTAGAAGCTGGGCCTCGGCCCCAAACCTGATCCTATCTCATAGCGGGACAATCTCTGAACATATGTCTCAGCTGCCCACATCCAAAACAAACTCCTGACCCCGCCAAGCACTGTCCTGTGTGTCCTCGTCCGCACCTGTGACAAGATGGAATACTGGAGTCTGTGGGCCTACTATTATGACCCCTTGAGCCTGACGCTCTCCCTCTCTGATAATGTCTAGGCCTAGATGGCACACTCAGCACTGAAGATGATGGGGCTGATGATCTCTGGTGGTTCTATTGTCAATGCCCACCATTGGACCTCTGCTAAGAGAACCTATTCTCCTCTGTCCCGTCCGTCTTGGCCTCCCTCTCCCTCGAATATGCCGCCTCCATCTGCTGAGCGTACAACACCATATAAGGGAAGTCCATGTTCTGATGGAGCATCAATGTCCTGCAGTCCTTGTCCAAGTATCCTACTATACCATGTATAAATCTACTCACCCACGCCCGCTGGTCGGCCACTAACTCCAGGGCATACTTAGATAGGCGGGTGAACTCAAGGGGTAGAGCTTCCCATAACCTTGCCATGGCGATGGACGATACCATGATATCGATGTCAAGATTAAGGGCCAATCGGTCCAAGGATAGCTCACAAGGGAGTTCCAAATTATATAATAGTATAAACCTACGTTGGTGCGTAATTCTGGGGTATAGGGTGATCGACACTTAACCCGCTCGGTGCTAGACTCTTCTCCAAAAAACATGCAATGCTCTACATCGTATATAAAGAAGCTCAACATCGTCTATTGACGAAGATCAACATCGTCTAATGACGAAGATCAATATGAAATCATGCATAACACAACATCGTATGAAACAAAGCTCACCATTGTCTATTGACTAAGCTCATTAATGAAATCATGCATAGACTCGACATCATATGAAAATGAAGCTCAACATTATCCCTTAACAAAGCTTAATAATGACAGACATCTCAATTATGAATTCATGCATATGAGAAGTTTTATTTCAAACATACTACAAACTCAATCATAGGTGGGAGCATCTACTCCAAATCATGTGGTAAGCTACATGTAGAAATATTTAACTCAACATACCACAAGCTAGAATATATAGGAAAATTGGGAAAATCTTCACTTCAAATAATGTGGTAAGCTTATGTGGGGAAAATCATCACTTTGAATCATCATTGGAGAATTGCCCAAAGCTTTATCATACTAGGATCCACACTTTTTATTTTGAAAACAACATCATAATCATCGGTAGATTTAGAAACATAATCTTCTTCATTAAATCTCGTCATCATCATACATTCAACATAAATCTCTTCTTTCATGAACTTCTAATCCATGGACATTCAATTTCATACGTTAGACATCACAATTTGGATTGAAAAAAAATTAAAATCTACGCTAGCTTCACAATTCATCAATATAACTATAATTTAATCATACCCACGTGTAGAGATTGAATAATTATGCAATTGGGTAGAAACCCCATACTTGATCATAAGCAATTCATCATGTTTGATAGAAATTGGGCATGGGTGTGGAAGGAAGCACCCACTCATAGCCTTAAATACTTGGAAATTGTGAATTCTAACACCCTCTAATAGCCCAAGCTGAGATTCCAATGAAAACCTTGAGATTTTTCCTTAAATCTCCTCTTCAAACCTTCAAACTTGCATGCATAGGAAGAATGGCTTGGAATAGGTTTTACCCTGCTTAAAACCCACTAAAACGAGCCTTAAACGATGTAGTTTAGGTCTTAGGAACATAGAAAATTTTGAGAAGGCCCTTACTATTTTGCGGAGATTAACTGTCAGGTGACCCAAACGGGTTACCTGATGATTCGTCAGGATGGGAAACGACTCGTCACGTCACCCATCAAGTGCACTAGTTAACTAAACTGCTGGGGCTCATAACGGGGGACATAACGACTCGTTCCTCAATACCACGACTTGTGCTCACCTTCCGTCATGTACATTTCCTTAACATTCATGAAAAACCATTTTGTTTGATCACGTCTCACCTCACGATTCATTGGAACAGGCCATGACTCGTTGGGTCCCATCCGTTAGGTACACTGGTATTTCCTCCGATTTAATTCCAACATCACCCCACGACTGACATGACGACTCGTGGTGGCTGACCACGAGTCGTTCTCGCCCTCGTAGGGACCTAGATTCTTCATTTATTCCAAGCCTGCCCACGAGTCACTTGACGACTCGTGGGGTCTCCTCACGAGTCGTAGCACGACTCGTCTTGTGCCTGCAATATCAATTCCGTAATTTTCCCGTTTCAACTCCCGAGTCCGATCTTTAAGCTTCCAGGGTATAACAACAGGCCCCCAACTAACTCGCTAAAGTTGAAAACTTAAAGTACATAAAGGAATCTGAATACGCATGGTCCTCTAAAGATAAGGACTTTCCAACGGATGTGGGATGCTAACTCTTATTGGCTGCCTAAGGAAGGGGCTGAGTTTGAGTGTCGAGGCCTATATCATAAAATGATACAACATGGAGTATGCGGTCAGTACGTGGAATGTACCAAGTATGCAAGTTAAGTAAAACCGCTTAAATAAGTAAAATCATTTAAAACATGCATAATATAAAACATAAACAAAATAAGAATCTGAGAGTAGGTCTTGCATGCTATTTTTCTGAAAATATGATCTCCATATTACATAAGATCATAACTGAATCGATTGACCAAAAGTTGAAATCTGATAGTCATAAGTAAAGATGAACATCGGGCAAACCTGGTTTGGACACATGTAGAAATATATATATAT
>JACEIK010004924.1:54139-122195 GCA_018107945.1 Datura stramonium
AATTACTTATATAAGCCTCCCTTGACAATTATAATTCATTATACTAAAGTTCCCCTCGGCAAAAATAGATCGCCCATGCAATTTTCACAAAATTTCTTTCGAATTATGCCATCAAACGCCATCAAAATGCAAATTTACTTTGGGTAACAAGTTCTAGGCCTACAAGAAGCATCGCTGTGGGTTATTTAATAAAAATTTGCTCGGTGATTTTAAACCCTGCCGAGTAACTATTTTCGAATTTACTTTAATTTGAGTCCTAAGTAGTTAAAGGAAATACGTAAGAAATTCTACCTTCTAAATTCTCAAGAATTGGAGAGTTTCTGGCTGAATTAATTTAAGTTGAAGTTAAAGTTAATTCTATTAAAAGATTTTGTTAATTGTCGATTGTTAGTATTGAAATAACCTCATTTTCTCAGTGTGAGGGTTGCAAATTGGTGGTATTACTAACTTTAGTTTAGAATTCTTCGAGCACCCAGAAATCATCGAATAAGGTATTTTAAGGCTATCCTTTTTAGGAAGTTACGTTCGTCGTAAAATTAGTACAACCTGTTTATCTATAGTACTGAAGAGTAAGCCTATTGCGGTCAGCTGTTACAAATAGAATTGAGACGAAAGCAATGACATAGTAACCCTCGTCAGAGTTAACCCTAGTTAGCTTGGTTTCTGTATACAATGTTTGGGCTGTTGGATGCTTTGTTGCCTATAGAGCTATGCTCGCAGGAGCAGTATGATGTTTGAAGGGGCCAAATTGAGGCTGTGAGGGCCGTATTGAGTTACCCGAATTCTTGCATGAGTTATATGATGTCTGTTGGGACCAGATTGAGGCCATGAGGGCCATATTGAGATACCCATACACTCGCAAGAGCAACATGATGTCCAAAGGTACCAGATTATGGTCGTGAGGGCTGTATTGAGGTCTAGTTACCTCCAGATTCCTCTATGTTGCAGTGGCACCATGACCCTCAAACGAGAGAAGGTTCGAGGTCCAGTTACAGGAGCCCATATGGCTCAAACACAGCCTCAGCTATAGGAGCCTAACAAGCTCGGATACAGCTTCAGAGGACAAGTATTCTTGAGTTGCAGTATTCTTACAAACCTTTAGTAGCCAGATAGGAAAAGTGTGCATTGTTTGTACTTGTCGGAGCTTATGGGAGCCCAGGTAGGTTATTTTGTGTTGTTTGTACCTTCCAGGCTTATAGGGCCCCGGATAGGTTCTTATTTGTACATATACTTGTTAGTTAAATTTTCCTGATTGTGAGATTACTCAGGTTAAATTCTTATCCTTCTCCTTGACTACTTCAGGTTTATCAACTTTCATTCAGTTATTATTTTACCACCTTATATATTCGGTACATATTATACTGACGCCCATCCTTGGGGAGCTGCATTACTTTCCTGTAGGTGCAGATAGACGTGATCCAGGACCTTCCTAGCTGCCAGTTAGAGTAGACAACACAGTCAACTCCTTTCCTCCAGAGTTGATAGTTAGAGAAGGTTTGTTCTTTTGTTGTATAGTTTTGGGTAGGTTGGGGCCCTGTCCCAACCATTATTCCACTCTTAGAGGCTTGCAGGATATAGTTGTTCAATTATAAATTGTTGTTGGTCATCTGGGGCCTATGTATATTATGTTTTACATTATGGCTGTGTGGGGCCTAGCTTAGCTATTAGTTAGCAGCCTTGTCGGCTATAGCTTGTGTGACTACGTGTTTTCCTTCAGTTATAAATCAAAAACATGGTAGTATTGTTGGCCTGCATAGGATCCCTTTTATCGTCTAGTTGTTGGGTTAGCTATCTTCTTTTACAGATGTTGCGTGGCCCTATTGGCCCGAGGCTGTGTTTACTACCGAGATATAGCTCGTTGTTTTCTTTATTTTGAGTTGCCAGTAGGCACCAGAGGTGCCTATGCCTAGCTAGGTCAGTCCAGGTCCCAGGTTTGCATTAGGTGCCAGTCATGCCTCCCAAGGTGGGGTATGACAACAGATGTTGGGCATAGAAAGCTTGAGTTTAAGTTTGATGATTGGTTATTTCCGAAGTTGTCTCCCATGAAGGGAGTGATGAGGTTTGGAAAGAAAGGGAAGCTTAGTACCCAACATGTTTGTCCTTATAGGATTCTGAGACGAGTTGGCAAGGTGGCATATAAATTGGAGTTACCAATAGAGTTAACTTCGGTACAACTAGTTTTTCATATATCTCTATTAAAGAAGTGCATTGGTCACCCAACCTTAGTTGTTCCGGTAGAGAACATTGGTGTGAAGGATAAGCTTACGTATGAGGAGATTTCAATTTAAATCCTTGATCGTTAGGTCTGGAAGTTGAGAAATAAGGAAGCAGCTTCAGTGAAGGTTTGGTGGAGAAATTAGCTTGTTGAGGGAGCTACAGGGGAAGCCGATGAAAATATGATGGATAAATATCCACATCTTTTTCCTTCCGGCTTAGTTCATTTATGAAGTGCCCGTTTCCTCCTTAGTAATCTTTTCAATTCATGTCAAGTTCATGTCTCTAAGTTTCTTTCGTGTCATATTATTCATGTATGTTTAATGAATTCAATTTAATCATGTATTTTAATCTGTAGTTAGTCACTCCATCAGTTTTCAGCTTTGGTTGTTCAGTTTTGGGATTGCAGTCCCTTCCCTAGCCCTCCAGTATGCTTAAGTCAACATTCGAGGATGAATATTCCCAAGAGAGAGATATTGTAACACCTTGAGCTTTGAAATGTCTTCTTTAAGGAAGAAGACCTAAAATTGCAGTTCTGTTAAAGGTGTGACGATGGGACTGATGGCCCATCAGGTGGGCGACGGACCATCTCCTGTGGCATCGCAGTTTGACGGCGAGGTTGGCGGACCGTCAAGCTTGCGATGGACCATAGCATATACCATTGCGTGTTGGCCTTAGTGTCCCTGAGTAACAGAGGACCTGACGGACCGTCGATAGAGTGAAGACCCATCAAGGCTACCATTGTTAAGAGCTAGTCAGGACCCTTCTTTGGGTAAGGAGTGACGACATGATTTTCGGACCATCGAGCGTGTGATGGCTCTTCATGGCCATCGTTGGGACGTCCAGTTGTCTAATTTCACCCCAATTTCCAGGGGCAATTTGTAATCTCCTGAGCTTCTAATTCCTAAGTGACATCATTTTGGGGATCCTTAAGGGTGTAATTGAGGGTTTTACTTAGTTGATTCCTCATTTATCTCGTAAACCAAGGTTGTAAAGATCAAGGCTAAGAATTGTTAATCAAGTTTCTTTCAAATCCTCTTTGGGTCTTCAATTTGGTTTCTAGTTCATCAAATCCGGGTATCTAGGGTTATGAATGGCGGAAATTCTTCCACCCTCATGCCCAATTTCATTCCAATTCTATGATTTTAAGTTGCTAAGCATGTCAAATAGAATTCTAGGGTTTTTACCCAATTTTTATGAAACCTTCCATGCTTCTCTATGCGTTTAATATCTTTATGTTTCGATTGATGTTCATGACTATTAGGGTAGATTTAACTTCAATTTACTTATTAGTTCATGATTTAATGTTTATGGAGATTATGCCCTATTATTCTTGATTTATGAAATTCAATCTTATAAGTCTATGATTTCAAGTATGATGAATTATATAGTATGCATGAATGTTTATGATTCTTAACTTATGATTTCATGATTTCGAATTTTGAAGCTTATTTTAGGTATAGATGATTTCATGACTTGGGCAAGCCCATGCAAAGTTAAGTATGTTTATCATGATTTTAGCTAAGACTTACAATATCTGTATTAAAGAGATATTAGGAGTCACGACTCCCCAATATTTAGATTTAAGCTATGTTTTTAGAATATGATTATATTAGTAATATGTATATTTTGGTAGTAGTGTCTACCACTGAGTAGGCCAGGGATCCCGAGGACCCCAATCTTTGAACTGCGCGCCAACATAGGATATATTCTTATTGGGACCTCTCAAGAGAGTGCTTCTCCCACCCGAGGGCATGCCCATGATATCACACCATATTCGTCCTTTTCCCTAGCAAGGCTTAGGATGGCTCTCCTCCATGTGGACAAGACGTGGGATCATCATTCACTCATACATGATGGTTTTCGAGTATGACAAGTCTCCCATTATTCCGTATATCTTCAATTACTCATGTTCATGACGTATGATGTTATGTCTTATAACATATTTGACCCATTGATCAGTTATGAGTTTTTACTTATGTTTTCAACTACAGTACGCTATATGATTTCTACTTCTAAACCTTGGGTTATTATGTTAAGCTTATGATAAATAGCCTTTGATTACATATATTTCAGATACATGGTATTTAGCTTATAACCCTTACTCTAATGAACTTTCTTGATTTATATTCATGATTTTAGATTATCATTTTATTAGCATATTTTATTTACCTTGCATACTCAGCACATTCAAAGTACTGATCGCATACTCTATGCTATGTCGTCTCACTATATAGGTTCGTGTGATCCATCCAAGTCTCATCACTAGCTCACACCTGCTCAATTCAGCTCCATGCTTTTTGTGAGTCCTCATGATCCGAGGATGTCTATTAGTTTATATGTTATTTCTTGTTCTTAGTTTCAGACCTGGAGTTAGCTGGGGCCTTGTCCCAGCAGCTCATCAGTTAGTAGAGGCTTTCAAACAAAGAGTTAGTATGTACATATTTGCGACTTAGCGTTGTGATACTATTGCTTTTATTTAAACCTTATGTTATGCAGATTTTTGCTTATCTGTGCTTATGTTTTCAATTTTGCTTTAATTTATGCTCTTGAGTTTCTATGCATATTCCATGGGTTAGTTTGGAGCCATTCGCTGTTTTAGGGGTCGTGTCTCGATCCAAGGTCCAAGCTTGGGTTTTGAAAACAAGTGATATTACGCCTTAATCGTTCCTTAGCTTGGCAAGCTTGGAAATATTCTAGGAACTTGAGTGAGGTAGTTGGGCATCATATAAGCTCTCTCATGATGATGCCGGTTATGATGAGTCTCCCATTGTTCCTCATGTTTTTAGTTACTCATGTTCATGTCTTATGATATTACGTCCTATAGCATATTTGACCCATTAATCAATTCATGTGTTTTCACTTATGTTTTCAAGTGTTGTACGTTATGATTTCTATTTCTAAACCTTGGGTCATTATTTTCAGCTTATGATGAATAGCTTATGATTATATTTATTTGTGATATATGCATTTTAGGATGTTTCCCTTATTTTCATGATCTCTCTTGATTTATATTCATGATTTCATACTATCATTTTACTAACGTGTTTTACTTTCTATACATACTCAGTACATTCAAAGTAATGGCTACATACTCTATGCTATATTGTCTCATGATATATGTTTGGGGTGATCCTTCTCAGTCCCGTCGCTAGCTTGCCCCCCATCAGCCCAGCTCTACCCCAGTATTGGTGAGTCTTCATATTCCGAGGACATTAATCAGTTTATGCTTTATGTCTGTGGCTTGCAGTTTCAGATCTGAGAGCTAGTTGGGGGTGTTGTCCCTGATCTGGGGCATATTTATATGCCCAAGTGATACTCAAATGCATCGTTTCTTCCTTGTTTATCCAACAATGTTAGTACATTCTCATGTAAATTGTAGGGAAGTGTGAATTTATACTAACCAACATGATTAGCGTTGTTTTGCAGGAAAAACATACTTTTAGGGAGCTAAGATGCATGTAGGGAGAATCGGAGATGGACTCGGGAGCGAGCAAGGTAAGCAGTGGGAAACAAAAAGAAATAAAGAGGCTCCGCGATGGAGCCGTGACACGCCTGCCATCGCGGATGCATTCTGTCGAGACATAATTCAAGAATTTCGAGAGAAGGTCCGCGATCGAGTAGTGGCACGTTGGAATTAATATTCTGGATCTTGACATTCCGGTGAAGGTCGCGTTTATGCAGAGTGGCACCATGGCCCAGGCATGCTCCGCGTTGCATGTCGTGCCACGTTAGGAGCAATTACAGACGGCTAAGTTCCGGAAAGCCTCGCGTTGCCGTGTCACGGGCGATTACTTTCCATGACTTCCGTGACACGTTGCTTGTTATTCGGGAAAAATTCTCCCCGATTATAAATAGAACACTTAGGTTCATTTTTAATTATTCGACTTGGTGGAGCAAAACGTGGGTTATGCGGGCGAGAGGATCTGAAAAATTCTTGGGTTTTCTCTATCCCTTTCTTCTTTCTTAATTGTTTGTATGATTTACACTCATTTAACGATGTTCAATCCACAAATGAGTGGCTAAGTCCCTTTCTTGCTGAGGTTATGAATTGTTGTATTGAAATGTAATTGTTCTCACGGTTGTTTCATCTTTTCTTTATGGTTGTTCTATTTAATTCTTGTTCTTACTGCCTTAATATACGGCCAATGTTAATGTAAATCCAAAAGTCAGGTTTTTCACTCGAGAGAGTGCGAAATTGGAAAGTTGTGAATTAATAGGATATGATCTTTTCTTAGTTTGGGAAAATTGAGAATCCATTTACCTTCGAGATAGAAATATATACACAGCGAAAATTCGTATTAGTCAAGTGTGGAATCGGTTTTGTATGGCTAGAACAATTTCTTCTTATCACGAAATGTGAGTCGGAAGGTTCATGATTCTTAAGTTGGGTTAAATACGAGTTTTTAATCCATAGGCATAAGTTAGGCCTTAGCTAGGAGAAAGATAAACCATGTATATCGATATTTAATTTCTTTCATGTTCGTTTTAGCCTCAGCATGCTCACATTCATCGTTCAGACTCACTTGTATAATTATTTTACTTTAGTCTAAAAATAGTTCACAAAATATAAAAACTTTTTTCTTTACCTTTGTTGTCTTCATTTTTAGAGTTACGAGTAAATTAACAATTGAGGAGATTTTACCCTGTAGTCAGGTCCACTGTAGGTTCGACATTAGGTTCTTAAAAGGGCCTTTGTATTACTTGTACAACCGTACCTTGCGGGCACACCAAGTTTTGGCGCGGGTTCTTGGGTGTTGGCAATTGGTAGTATAATTTTCGTAAAAGTGTTAGTTTGCTATTTACGCTTATTTAAGTGTTGACAACTTGGTCTTAGCACGTATTTCTGAGATATGATTACATTGAACAACGGCAAAAGACAAAGAGTTGGTGGATCCATCCTTAGAGCGGAAAGACAATTCCATTATCAACGGAGAGAAGCTCTAGGGAAAAAGCTATAGTTGCTCAGACAAGCAATCATGGAGCAACCACGAGAATCCACCACTGTGCGGAAGCGTGTGAGTACTAGGAAATGGCAAACTGGCCAGGTTCGCGATGTGGCAATCCCACATGCTAGTAATGTCACATCTAGCATTCGCAAGCCTGTGAGCCGGGGAGGGAGGTTACGGCTTAAACGAGAACATGGTGCAATTGTTGCACACAGCGGGCGGTTCACGGGTCTCCTCCCGAGGATCCACAGCAACATCTTGAAATTTTTGGAGATAAGTGACACCCATTCCGTGGAGTGTCCAGCAGAACCCCATGTCGAGGCTTACACTTGTTCCCATTTTTCACTTTTGGGAGAAGCCAAGGTGGTTGAAATTTGAGCCATAGAACTCTATAACCACATAGGATGATCTTGCAAAGAGTTCTTGATCCGGTTCTTTCCTTAGGTAAAAAGCGGCAAGACTTAGAAGTCAAATTCTAAGTTTCAAACAAAGAGAAGGAGAGAATACGTATCCAAGCTTGGGAGAATTCAAATCGGCCCATTTGCGGCTTGTCCTCATCACCATCAATCCAATGTGTTGGTGCACACTTTTATTGAGAGGTTTGGAACCCCACAAAAATTTTCACGGATTCGTGGAGCGGGGACAAGCATTAGAAAAGACTTATGAGGCTGTATACTTTGCTTAATCGTATTTCGCGAGATGCGGAGTCGTGCGGACTCTTCAAGGAGGAGCAAGGAAGCGGTGAGTCTTGAAGTGGATGGGTTTACGGTATCGGCTTGCACGGATAGTGCCTTGCAAGATCAACTCAACACCCACTTTGGCAACATGAGCTTGAGTCGATCTCAAGCCCCGGTAAATACGGTGCGACGAGATTTGGTGTGGTGTGCGGAAGCAATGAACACTGAGTGGCGAGTGTTGTGGAGCAAATCCTGACTCGGTGAACTTTATTCGGTAATGCACGAAAGGAACAATCACCAACAGTAAGGGAACAGCTACAATTCTAGCTTGGAGGTTCACCCGAATTTCTCTTGGGGTAGTTACAGCCATCAAGATAGAGTTCGAGTCGGGGGTGCGAGAGGAATCAGGAGGGCCGCAGACTACTCAGTCACAGTATAAAAGCAACAATGCCCCTCCTCCACCACCATCACCCGGTGTTGAGGAGATGTTCAAGGCGTTGATAACTAACCAGCTCAGTGCGAGCGACTATGTTAAGAGTGGCGTGAGGTCAAATGTCGATTGCTTACCAAAAATGTTTGAGTATCGGATTTGAGCGATTTCTTTGGAGCCCAAAAACAAGGCCTAGAGGAGGACTTCCCAGCTGACACGAGACCCCAACCCCAAGCAAGGTATAATCGGTGACCAGGAGTGGTTTGCGGTGAAGGAGGTGGAACCGAGAAAGAGCACCTCAACGGTCGGGAGGCGAGAAACGGAGGGAGCAAAATGATGAAAAGGGGAAGAACAAGGATCTTGAACCGAGGAAAGACCTCCACCCCCCGTTCCCTCAACGATTAAAAGAAATACAAGGAGGAGGCGTGTTTCAAAAAGGTCATGGAGGTGCTTAAATAGGTACACATTAACTTACCTCTTGTTGATGTTTTGCGGGGAGTGCCTAAGTACGCAAAGTACATAAAGGACATCGTGGCCAACAAAAGAAGGCTTGCCCAGGAATATTCCACGGTGGCGCTTATGGAGTGCACTTCCGGATACAAAACCGATTGCCTACAAAGCTCAAAGACCACAGGAGTTTTACAATTCAACTAACAATCGGGCGAGTATCCCAGGGCTCGCGGATTATGTGATTTGGGAGCGAGCATTAACTTGATGCCAACCTCGGTATTCAAGAAGTTGGGGCTAGGGAGTCACACAGACCAACAACGATGATCTTGCGGCTTGCGAGATGGATTTCTTTCAGCTGGGCCGAGATGGAATTGTGGAGGACGTCTTTGGTGCAAGTCGGCTCCCTTGATCTTCCCGTAGATTTTGTAGTCTTTGGACTTTGAGCAGTGGGCTGAAGTCTACATTTATTTTGGGGCGGCCTTTCTCAGCTCTGGAAAAGCATTAAATGATGTAGTGCCGGGGCGAGCTAAAGATGCGAGCGAATGACAAGGATGAGGTGACAGTGTGGATAAGCTGTAAACACATTGTACATGAGGAACTTTTCGGCAATCGAGTGTACTTGATCGGGCGAGAATTGGTGATTGTTGAATCGCGAGTTTTGTGGAAAGAGCGTTGATGAACCAGATCACTTCGGAGATAGAGATGCCTATAGGTGGTACAAGTGTTGAATGAGCCTACAGCTTTATCCTGAAGCAAGAATTTCAGCTAGTTGATGAGGTCGCTTTGGAGCCTTGCTGAAACCATCTATTGAAGAAGCACCAAAGCCCAGAATTAAGCACTACCCCCTCATCTAAAATATATGTCTTTTGAGGGGAGGGTGATACTATAGGTCATCATTTCATCGGAATTAACAGAAGCACGGAAAGGCGTCGCGGTTCTCGGGAAAAAGGAAGAAGCGATAGGTGGCAAATGTCAGATATTCGGGTATTAATCTGACTTTTTGCACACACGAAATTTTCACGAGAGAGCGAGGAGCAAAAGCCAGAAAGCTGTTCCTTGTGGCCAGTTAAATCAGCAATGAAGGATGGCCAGTCGGGAAAAGAAATAATTAAATGGCTTGATGCGAGGTGGTCTATCTCGATTTCGGGCGGTGAATGGAGTCGGCCTAGTTCAATGTGTCTTTAAGAAAGGGAGGAATGACTTTGGTAACCAATGAGAAAAATGGCTGATTCCCATGAGCGAGAGTCACGGGTTGGCGGATTTGCATGAGATTCTGAAAAGCTAAATGAAGCCACAAGGAAAAGATCACACTACCTATCTAGTTCATTGACCAAATATTAGGCAGATTGGCGGGCGGGAGTACTATTGTTTCCTTGATGGGTACTACAGTTTATAACCAAGCCAGCCGCCTTTGAAGACCAGGGAAGACTACTTTCACATGTCAGTATGGGACATATGCTTTTAGACGGATGCCATTCGGGTTGTGTAATGCACCGCCATTAGGAAGTGCATGATAGCAATCTTTCACGACATGGTGGAGGATTTCATCGAGGTATTTATGGATGATTTCTCTATTTTCGGTAATTCATTTGCTACTTGTTTTACGAGAACCTTGGCCGGGGTGTTGGCTCGGCGCGAAGAATCCAACCTTGTACTCAGCTGGGAGGAGTGTCATTTCTTAGTCAAGGAGGGGTATTGTCCTTGGCCATAAGAGTGTCTTACTTGAGGATTGGAAGTTGATCGTGCTAAGATCAAGGTTATTGAGAAATTACCACCACCTGTGTCGGTAAAAGGTGTTGCTTGATTTTCTCGGGCATGCGGGGTTCTACGAACGGTTCATCAACAACTTCTCCAAGATTTCTAGACCGTTATGCAAATTATTAGAAAAGGTGGTGAAGTTTGATTTTGATGATGAGTGTGTTAACGCATTCGAGTTGAAGTAGAATTGGTAAAAGCACCCATCCTTGGCTTCTCGGATTGGAAACAACCATTTGGTGATGTGTGATGCGACGATGTGGCGGTGCAGGCCATATTGGGAGCCGCGGAAGAATAAAATCTTTCACTCCATTCACTATGCAAGCAAAACATTATTGAACACGCCCAAAGTAATTATACGAGTCACGAAGGAGATGCTAGCACGAATTGTTTTCTTTTGATAAATTGTCCTTTGGTGGGATTCGCGTGTAGTGGTGTATACGGATCATGCGAGAGATTCGGTATTTGTTTAACAAAAAGGATGCGGCTAGGGTTGATCGAGATGGATCTTGTTCTTTGCAAAGTTTGACTTAGAAATAAGAGACGAGGGGAGGGGGAGCGAAAATCAAGTGGCAGATCTCTCGCGATTGGAGGCGGTCGCACGTGAAGGAAAGGTGACAGTATCAAAGAGGAGTTCTGGATGGCGGCTCTTGTGATAGGAAGAAGGCGAGGTTCCTTGGTATGCGGACATAGTAAACTTATTGGTGAGTGGAGTCTATCCACCGAGGCTGATTCGGCAAAAGAAAAAATTGCGGCATGATTGTCGGCACTTCATTTAGGATGAGCCATATTTGTTTAAGGGGACTAGATCGAGGTTATGAGAAAGGTGCATTAGGAGAGCCAGAGCTAGAGGTTTTGAGTTGTCACTCCTCACTATATGGAGGAGCACCGGGCAGAGAGGGCTGACACACAAGGTACTGGTCCCGGGGTTCTTTTGGCCTACCTTTGTTCGGGGCTCTATGGCATATGTAAAAACGTCGATAGATGTCAAGGACGAGCTGAATTGGTAGGAGGCAGAGAGATGCGGCTGCAAGGAAATGTACTCGAAGTGGAGACTTTTGATTATGGGGCATTGACTTCATGGGCCCATTCCCACCGTCATTTAGTATCGTTACATCTTGGTAGTTTGTTGATTATGTATCAAAGTGGGTAGAAGCAATAGCTTGCTGATGACAACAAGGTAGTAACAAAGTTTGTGAAAAACACATTTTCACAAGGTTCGGGACACAGAGCCATTATCGGTGATGGAGGAGCCCACTTTGTCAATGCAAGTTTCGAGGAAAATGCGGCTAAGTATGGGGTGCGTCACAAAGGTGGCGCGGCTTATCATCCCGGACTAGTGGGCAGGAAGTGGAGGTGTCGAACGAGAGAAGTAAACGAGATTCTCGAGAAGAACGATGAATGCCCAACGCAATGATTGGTCAAGCAAACTGGCAGATGCGTTGTGGGCATACGGGAGCTGCCTACAAGACACCAATTGGGACCTCTCCATATCGGTGGTCTATGGGGAAAGCTTGTCATGCGCACCGGGAACTAGAGCATCGAGCTTTAAGATTTGTGAGAGTGAATATGGACTGGATCTAGCGAGGTAGAAGAGACTAATGCAGCTCGAGAGAACTCGGCAGTTTCGTTGGCATCTTCATTATCAGTTTTAAATATTACAAAGAAAAAATGAAAGGTAACAGCACGATAAGCATGTGGTGCATCGTATCTTGGCGGGGCAGAAAATCTTCTTCATTCCAAGAAATTTGAAGTTGTTTCGGGGAAGTTGCATTCCAAATGGTCAGGAGACGTTTAGTAGTGAGGATGACTCCGCATGGGGCAGTAGAGTTGTGGCGGGAAGATCGAAGTTCCCGTTCTGGTAAATGGACGGCGATGGGCATTATTGGGGTGAGGATGGAAGCGCGTGAGCGTCGCGTCACCCTAGGGGCGAATGAGCTTAACGGCGTCGGCGCTGACGGTAAGCCCGGTATTATTGCACGGGAGGTAGCCGTGGTATTTGTTTTTATAGTATGCGATAAAAAAGAAAAGAAAAGAGAAAAAAAAAATATATATATATATATATATGTATAGGTGTGTAAATATAAAAATAAAATATTGTGTTCTTCAAACCTTGGAATTCTAGCAGATTTCTTGTTGTAAAGATATATTTGGGTTGATCGGAGAAAAATGCAAAAGGAGTGCAAAGGAGAAAATGAGGTAAGAAAAAAAATTTTAAGTGGCAACGGTGAGCTGCGCGATGGCTCGTGTCACGGAGAGGTGATGCTCAGCGTTACCTACGTGACACGTTGAAGGCTAAAATCTGGAATTTTACAAATTCCAGGAGTACTGCTGTGATAGCTGTGTCCTGGAGGAACCTCAGCGTTACCCTCCGTGACACGTTGAAGTGTTATTCGCGATGGGTCACAGGTCATAGGGTAACCCGCGCGAAAATCACGCAGCTTTAATTCCCCTCATTTTCTCCTGTTTTTCATCCCCTCCCTGACAACCCTCCCAAAAATTCCCTCTCCCTCAACATGCACGGACCTAGGTGCATAGTTTCATCAAGTTTTCTTCAGTTCTTCAATTTAAAGGTATGTTCATCAACTCGAACTCAATTCTAGTTGAATTTGTTTCAATTTGGAGCATGAGGTATGAGTAAACCTTAGCCTAGGTAGAAAGTGAACTTAAATTCATGCAAGTATTGTTAATTTATGTTCGTAATATCCTTGTAATGGAATGAATCGATAAAAACATGTGCTTGATCGAATTTGTGAAAAATTGTAGCTAGGGTTTGGGAGTGAACATGAAAATGGGAAAGCTTGTAAATTGTGACTTCTTGTGGTTTTGTGTATGTTGAGTGAGTTGAGTTGGTTGTATTATCTATATGATATGCGAAAAAGACCGGCGATTTTTGGGGAGTGGGTGTAGCATACAAGAAACGGGTAGATGGCATGGTTTGTATAGTTAAATAGTTGTTGTTTTCTTTTTTTCATTGCCAAGAATTGCTATGTACAAAATTGTGGCGGCGGTAATATTGGTAGTGTGTGATACGAGTAGTACAATGAATTTACACGCCGAATTCTCTGAATGCACAAGTCAATATTGTTTGTGTTTGGTTGTTTTTAGTTTTCTTGTTTTTGTAAATTAGAAATTAATATGTTCTTGCCGTATGCGAAATTGTGGCTGAAGACTAAGTGTGGGGTAGTAGAACCTAACCGAACCTTAGTCGAAGCTAATTGAAGTCAATCGACATTGGGGCCCATGCGCTTTCTTCGACGAACAATGGCAAACGGGCAAGGCAAAGGGAAAGGGCGCATCTACATCGAGCGCGGAAGAAAGAGGTTAGGCAGAATAGCGAGTCCCGGTAGCACCGCGGTTCCACGCGGCCAGCGCCAGCCCATCTGGGAACCGGATGGGTGACCGAGAGGAAGGAAGAAGTGGTACACGAAGCACAAGGAGAACAAGTACTTCCACGAGGAGCATATTGCAAGGGACCCATTGGCACGGGAATTCCCCATGGTACAGGATTGACATCGGGGCTGTGCTTCATTTTTACGAGCCCAGGGTGCAATGCACTTGATTCGAGTTCTATGCAATTGAACCGACGCTCCGTAGTCACACCATCAAGATAAGGGGCCAAATTGTCACACTTGAGCCTCATCACTTAAATGCCATACTTGGAGCATGGCTCTTGATGCCCGTACTTGGCCCGGTAGTCCCCTCCACCTTATGCGGATATCGGAACGCACATTGTGTGGAGCCGATTCGCTGACACTGTTGGAGCGAGCATAAGGAGAGGGCTACCATCAAAAACCTTTATCCCTACTCCTGCAGATGAGCAGGGAAGCGAGGATACGGCTAAAAATTGTTGCTCTGTTTGATTCGAGTGCACATGACGAGATGTCACCGGGATCGCGTATACTGGTATGCCACATTGAAAGGGCTGGAGATAAATGTAGTGGTGGTGATCATATGCCATGAAGAGAGCAGGTTGCATCAAGGAGCACAGTGCGGGTTTGGCGAGGTTCTTGACCACATTCTGAGGGCCGGTAGAAAGAGGCCTAGATTATATCCCACAGAGATGGAGAAGCGTGCCATAGATGTCACAAAGACTAAGGCACTGACACCACTCACGAGGCCGATTCTCACATTGGCGGCGACATGCTCGGGATGATCGTGCTTATGGCATGTTCGGGATACGGGTGCTCCCGGCTACGCATGAGGCGGGAGGCAGAACGCGGAGGATGGCTGTGGTAGCTCGACTTAGATTACCCTTTTGGCGAAACGCCGAGGCACTATGTCGTGTGGGCCCGGCTTTTGTAGGCAGAGTGGATGATGATGTCCCCATGACGAGGAGACACGTCGAGGATTCCCGGCGTTGAGTCGGAGGGCGACGGGGGAGATTCGAGACATGGGAGACGAGCAGCAGCACGATGAAGAAGTGGAATACTTTGATTGATGTCGGGAGTTTCACCACCCACCTTGTGTTTTGTGATTGTATGAACACTAGGGGCAGTGTGCGATTTAAGTGTGGGGTGAGGGAGTAGTTGGGTGGTGCTGATTTTTGCTTCTTTGTTTGTATATAATTGCATGTTATGTAATCGTGTTTGAAAATATTGTGACCTTGTTTGTGTGTGTATGTTTGGTGTAAATATCTTTGTGAAAATTTGTTGTGTCTTGTGTGGAATGTTTTTAGCCCGAGTGTGTAAATAGTTTTGTCGAAATTTCGTATTTTTTAAAAAATTTGCATTAACTATTTTCATTGTTGGGTTTCTCGGAGTTTGTTTTCGTTCTTTTCTTGAAGAGTCCCCATTGAACAAGAAGTCGTAAATAGTGACCGTTCCCTATGATGGATGGATGACGACCGTCTTAAGGGAAATGCGATCGATAGGAAGTAGTTTAATTTTCAATTTTTGGTTTGTTTGGTTGTATCCCATGCATGTTGCTACTCGGTGGCTACGAAATCACAGTTGCGGGTTGTACATAATGTTCATGCGCAAAAAGATGATTCGCATGAAAATTTTTGTACATATGTGAGACACTTAGGCCCACGAAGTCGATTCGGTGTGATTGAGGCTTAATTTTGAATTCTTGTAATTAGCTGATTAAAGTCTGTGAATATGTCTTGAGTTGAGCATGTGCAATGAGTGTATAGTGAGTTTTGTTTATTCCATGTTATTGTGAAGTGTCTAGAACTTGCACGGTGTGTATACGAAAGCGAAATGAAGGAAGCGTAGTGTGGGAAAGGATGTAGGCGTTTCTTTGTTAGCCTACGGTTTTCTTCTTTTTTTGTTTTATGTATATACCCGCTTTGAATATTAAATCCTAGTTATCCCATTGATCCTTTAGCCTATTTTTTTTTCTTTTGTCAAAAAAGGTGTAAACCAAGCTTAACCCCTTCTTTTCATTGTCAGTAAACCTGAATCAGAAGCTCTTAACAAAAATAATTTTCCCACGGTGTAAAGTGAAATGATGACTCATAAGAGGAAAAAACAAGTGATGAAAAGAAAGAAAAAGAGTCAAAGGTGCACTTGCGGACGCAAAGAAAATAAAGTGCTTAACAAATCTTTGTTGTTTGGTGCAGTGTGGGGTTGCGTAAGGAGTTGAAAAAAAAAGTATAATTAAGAAAGACTCGGAGTTGGGAGGAGGAAGAAATAACTTATGCCCGAATATGATGGGATGTATGGGAAAAGCGCTTAAGGATGCTAGTTGTTATTACTTGGTTAGCCCGGTATACTAGTTAAAGTGACACATTACAACCCGTTAAGTCATTGATCTTACACCACGTGTCCTTATATTATTGGAGTAAAACACTAGAGGGAAGCTTATGGTTCATGACACAATGCATCGACATTCGTTTGGGAGAGTGAGCGAGGTAGGTGTGTCTAGACCCTGACATGAATTGTTGTAGAATTCATGTGATTAGAACGAGGGAAACTCTCGTATGTGTGAGGGCACATGTTGGACGAAAGAATAAATTCGTGTCGGATATCTAGGTCAGCTAATGTACATGAGTTTGCCGATATCGAGAGTCAATTTGTAATGTCTAGGTGGTCTTGATATATTGGATAATCGGTGTAATGATGATGCCGGGCATGCGTTCTTGATGATTTGTATGTAAATAATCGGTATACCAGTAGCTCGGATTGTCGAGCCAAAGTAGCCATGATGGGATGTCAATTGCATGAGGTATAGAGTGTGTTCGAGGACGAACAAGATTTTAGATGTGGGGTAGGTGATCGGGAATATTTATATGCCCAAGTGATACACAAATGCATCGTTTAAACTTGTTTATCAACAATGTTAGTACATTCTCATGTAAATTGTAGGAAGTGTGAATTTATACTAACCAACATGATTAGCGTTGTTTTGCGGGAAAAACACTTTTAGGGAGCTAAGATGCATGTAGGGAGAATCGGAGATGGACTCGGGAGCGAGCAGGAAACGGTTGGAAGCAAGAAATAAAGGCTCCGCGATGGGGCCGAAGTGACACGGCTTTGCCATCGCGGATGCATTACGTGGAGACATAATTTCAGAATTTTCGAGAAGGTCAGCGATTGGCCAGTGGCATGTTGGAATTAATTTCTTGGATCTTGACATTCTAGTGAGAATCAGCGTTTGCAGAGTAGCTTGTTAGCAGGCATGCCCGCGTTGCATGCCGTGCCACGTTAAGGAGCAATTACACAGTACGGCTAAGTTCCGAGAGAGCCTCCGCATTTGCAGGGTGTCACGGGCCGGTGCTCCTCGATACCTCAGTGACACGTTGCTATTATTCAGGAAAATTCTCCCAGTATAAATAGAACACTTAGGTTCATTTTAATTATTTGACTTGTTGGAGAAAAGTAGATTCGAGTTTTGAGAATGAAAATTCTTAGGTTTTCTCTATGCCTTTCTTCTTCTTTCAATTGTTTGTATGATTTACACTCATTTAACGATGTTCAATCCACAAATGAGTGGCTAATTCCCTTTCTGTTGAGGTTAGGAACCGTTGTATTGAAATGTAATTTGATTATCTCGTTGTTTCATCTTTTCTTCTATGGTTGTTATTTATTTAATTCTTGTTCTTCTTGCATTAATATCGTAATGTTAATGAAATCCAAAATCGATTTCTCTTTATGGAAGACAAAGCTGAAAGTTGTGAATTAATAGGATATGATCTGTTCTTTGTTTGGGAAAATTGAGAATGGGATTTACCTTCGATAAGTATAGAGATGCGTATTAGTCAAGTGTGGAATCGGTTTTGTATGGCTTAGAACACGAATTTCTTCTTATCACGAGAAATGTAGGTGGAAGGTTCATGATTCTTAAGTTGGGTTAAATACTTAATCCATAGGCATAAATTTGACTAGCAACTAGGAGAAAGATAAACCATGTATATCGATATTTAATTTCTTTCATGTTCGTTTTAGCCTCGGCTTGTACTCTCATTCATAGTTTAGACTCACTTGTATAATTATTTTACTTTAGTCTAATAGTTCTAAAATATAAAAACTTTTCTTTACCTTTGTTGTCTTCATTTTTAGAGGATTCTGATAAATTAACACTTGAGGAGATTTTACCATGTAGTCAGGTCTGTAGGTTGACATTAGGTTCCCAAAAGACCCTTTGTATTACTTGTACAACAGTACACTTGCCGGGCACACAGTCCCATTGATGCTTCATTGGGTTTTACGGGAACTTTCGGCGTGGCGAGAAAAATATGTGTTCTTGGAATTGTGTTTATACGGATATGATGCAATTTGTTTGTTTCGGGAAATAAGATGTTGAGTTGAAAATGTGTAGAAGGAAAAAGTGCAAAATTTGGAGCCCAGTACATACTTGATGCAAGCCCAGTATCTTGGTGGTACGAGTCGTATTGTGGTGGTGACCCATTTCGGAAGAAAGGCAAATTACGACTCTTGGTATAGGCTATACCATCTGGCACGAGTCATACCATAGCGGTCATGGAAAACTTCGGAAAGATGCACTGATTAGTCTCTGGTATGAGTAGCAGCTACGATCCATGATGACTACCTACGATCCATACCAGAGTCGTGGTGATTTAGAAAGATTGTTGAAAATGAGATCCCATGGTATGAAAGGCAACCATGAGTCGTATGAGAAAGGTATGAGGCATACCAAGATACTCATGGAATTATTCAAAGGATGCCCCGAAAAGCGCGAGTTCAAAGCATGACAAAAATGTCGTATTGGAACATTGTACGAGTCATACCAACAACTAGTACTTAACTAAATTGAGCTTCTAGGCATTGTACAGAAGCTATGACTCGTATGATCAAGTTACAAGTCGTAGGAGCAAAGTGGCGACAGTTAATCGGTTTTCCTTGTTAATTTAGGATATGTTTCTAAATATTTGCATAAATACTTTTTAGGTTATTTTAGTTAGAGGATGACTTTCTTGGAGGAAATTCGAATTTTATGGAAGATTCTTCTTGGAAGTTTTCCCCCAGCATATTCCCATGGAGTTTACTTCATTATTCTTGAATTGTTCTTGGTTGAATATTGCAATAACCAAGTGGGTTTTACTTCAATCTTCATTATAAGTTCTTAATTTAGTTTTCTTCAATGAATGCTAATTCTTCTCTTACAATCATGAGAGGCTAAAACCTCCAACAACTAGTGTTGTAGAACCATGATGAATTAATAAACTGAGATTTGCATATAGTGATTCTAAACCAATACACATGCTTGTATTGTCTCTCTTCATCAATTTCTTAATGGAAAACATTAGAACTTGCCCAAATTCTCTATTTGCTTGAATCTATAGAAGTAGAGATTAGAAAAGAAGAACAAAAAAGCCTTTAACTTTATGATTCATTATAACTTGATCTGATCGTGGGATAGTTAATTTGAAACAAGTTAATAACGGTTTAAGTGATATCACTCGAGGGCCTAATCACGGTAATTTAGTATGGTCATCCAGAGATGGGCGGTCGTTTGGATAAACATATATTGCTCCGGTTCTACAAGTTAAGTATTGGGATAGATCACAAGTGCAAAACACAGTAGTTATGAATCTATAGAACACTTCCCTAGTTAGTTGCATCAAGTTTATAACAACTTCAATTATCGGCTCTTTTACGTGTTTCATTCTTTAAAACCCCCTTTTAGGAAATAATCAAACTAAAAGCATAAATACTAGCATTATTCTACATCTTGACCATATTTGTAATACCCTAGAAAGACCTTAAGACTAGACTTTCGATTTGAAATGTGATCGGCGAAAAAGTTTGAAAGGTGCCACCAGGCGACTCATGGTGAGAGTCGTGGGAGTGCTCATAGTCAGAATCTACATAAAAGGCCGAGTAACAACAAGTCATGCAACGACTCGTGGGTCCCTATCACGGGTCATGGGTTGGAGTCATTGCTTGGATATGTGTTGTCGGGGTGGATGAGTACGACTCATTGCGGGAACAATGAGTCGTGGCTTAGTTGCATTTCGGGAGAGGTACGTGACAACGGACGGTCAACGGCCGTAGGAATGTGTAACAACTCGTGGTATAGACTTTGTTGGGGAAAATTTTTAAAACCTAAGGCATACTATGAATGATGGTGATGATGGGTGGAAGTTATGAGTGAGGCGAGTAATGACTCATCCTGACTAGTCGTGATTTTAAGATCGAAGGGCGGGGAAAAATGGAGGAAGTAACGAGCGATGTAATGGTCTTTGGGCCGAGGACCTTCGTTGGTTGAGTTATGGCATGCGAAGTAATGTGATATTTCTGTGAAATCGGTAAAGGTATTTTTGTAATTCCTAGCTCTTCGTCACCATTACATTGTTTTAATCTTTGAAAGAAGTTTATTAAGAGTTTTAACTATTCTATTCATTCAACTCCCATGCATTCAACATTAGAAGTTTCCCTTTGAAGATCAAGCTTGAATTCTCTCAATTCTTCGCCAAATCTCTTGGGATTTCAAAGCCAAGTTTAGATTTATCTTATCTAGGTATGTAGGGCTTCCAATGAGAGTTTCCTTTCATTATTATTCCAAATTTCTCCTCAAGTTCATCAATTCAAGTATTAATTCAAGTTATGATCTTATGGGGTTTTAGCCAATTTTATGAAATTCTCTATAATTTATTTATAGATTCAATTCTCTTAATGTTCCAATGTATGTTTAAGATTCGTGGGCAAATTTTACCTATTTTGATTTAAATTGTGATTTCAAGTTTTAAAAAATTATGCCCTATTATACATGTTTTATGAAAAGTCAAGGTTATGATTCATGATTTCAAGTATGATGAGACATCTAGTATGATTGAGTGTTTATAAATTACCCATGCATGAATCCATGATTTTTCTTATGAAATCTATTTCAAGTATACATGATTTTAAGATTTGGGCAAGCTCTTTTACAAGTCATGTATGCTTCGTGATCTAGCCAAGGCTAACAAGATTATTTTGATATATATATAGTTTAGTGTCAAGACTCCCTAATGTTGATTCAAGTTATGTTTTGAGAATACAATTATGAGCATTATATATGTTTTTGGAGTAGTGTCCAACATTGAGTAGGCTAGGAATTTCAAGGTTCCCCGGTTTCATAAACTACACGACAACATAGGAATATGACCGAGGTACCTCTCAAAGAGTGTTTCTCCCACCTAAGGGCACACCGTGATATCACACCTTATTTTATCCTACGCCTAGCAAGACTTAGGATGGCCCTCCTCCACGTGGGCAAGATGTGGGATTATGTGCGCTACATAGAGGTGGTTGTCGATGACCAATGTTGCACATATTTTTATGACTATTTGCAATGTTTTTACTCATATTTGATCATGTTTTGAGTTCATAATCCTTAATTTATGCTTAAATTCATGTTCTTGTGTTTGTGTTTTATGCGCTAACAAATGATTTGAGTTGACTTGAGTAGGAAACTAAGCAAGCCCAGGCTCAAAATGATGCAAGAAATAAAGATTTGAGGTCGATGGGTTTGGTGCTATGGTGGTCCCCCACCACCCCAAGTCCCAAACGTCGAGAGAACAAAATCTCGGTGCGGTGCTATGCGCGTCATCTCAAAATTTCGAGAGAATTGCACTTCCAAAATTTTTGGCGAAATGAGTGGAGCGGCGCGCGAGCCTATCCGGAGCTGAAATTGCTCACAGAAATTTGACTAAGTCTGTGGCGAGATAGGAGGGTCGGCGCACCGTCATTACGAGTTGAAAATGCTGATTTTAAAAGCCAAGTTTTGAAGGGCGGAAGTGTCATTTGAGCTCATCTATAAATAGTAGCCTTAGGTCGTTTGTTGAGTTTGGACTTCTTGAAGAAGTCTTTACTCATATTTTTATTCCATGGTTCGTTCATGAAAGTTTTTAAGAGCGTTTTGGAAAGACCAAGTTCTACAACTAGGTTTCTCTTCTTTGCCGTATTTTGGCATGATGATGGCTAAGTATTTATTTTTCTGCTTGTCTATGGGTGGCTAAACTTATATTCTTGGGTGTTGTCCATGGTAAATGGTTGATTGTGTGAAAGACTAATTAAACTTTGTTTTAATTCTTCAATTATGGTTGTTTGTATTTATTTGTGTAATTATTGATATATAATCTTGATCACCTTGTAAATGTCTGTTGCCTTTCGATTGAACTTGGAAAACGAGAAATCGAAAGGGTTAAAAATAATTATAGAATGGGAATTCAAAGAACCTTGAATCCATTAGTGATAGGATAGAAGTTGTTATTAAGAATAGGGATATACACTTCAACCTCGTTTAGTTGAAATAAGTAGGCATAATCATCGTTTCATTGTTCTCCTGGCGACCATGGGATATAGGCGTTAGGGTTCATGAAATAGTTCTTGGATGCTAGGGATAGTGAAGAAATGGATAGTAACACAACTGCTTAGTAGAAAGAATGATGCTAGATTAATTACATCGGAAGCACCAACTTGAAACCAACCAAGTGTCATTGCCCTAGTTTTCATCATTATCGAAATACAATCAAGCTTGCATTTGTTTTAGTTACTTTTATATTTGAAGATTTAGTAGTTTAATTTTCCAAACCAATCTTCATTTTACTTGTTTTGTAGATTAGTCAGAATTAAGTACAATCCCTATAGATTAAATTGACAAGTCCACTCGGTATGATATACAGACTTAATAATCCTATATTACTTGACGACAACGTGCGCTTGCATGCGCTTGGGCGATATCAAATTTTGTAGATTGCAGGGGACTTGAATATTCTTTAATCGATTGTAGGTTGGAATTTATTTTTGCTAGTCTACATTTTATGTTTGATTCTTGTTTTTTGTTGGGATTCACGGGGTTGTTTGCCTCGGTGTATGCCAAGCACGAGTAAAAGACCATCTTTGGCTTCTCTTGATCCTGAAATAGAGAGGACCTTTCAAAGATTAGCTATGGAAAACATTGGAAAGCAGCAGGTGAAGAGAATGAGAGAGTTCTAGTGATGAATTTTTCTAGGCCTAATTTGGAGAACGCTACAAAAGCGATCGTCAAGCGAAAGCCATCACTAAGACTTTGAAAGTGAAAAGAAAGGGCTTGTCTTTGTTGGTTCAAAAACACTTTCCAATTTTAGGGAAAATTTGCCGCGAGGATTCCCAAAGGCATTTGATGATGTTTGTAGAGCTAAGTGAAAACTTCCATTACCCGAGCGTCTCATATGAATATATCAAGTTGACTGTTTCCGTTCTCGCGATTGAAAGCCAGGTAGCTTCGAATAGGCTGCGAGATCCATCACCACTTGGGGAGATCCTCTCCAATAAGTTCATCAGCAGGTATTTCTTTTCAAGAAGAACTAAAGAACTTAGGGGAAAGGTCTCGGTCGTATAGAAAGATGAAGAAATAGTAGCTCAAGCAGCCGGAACACTACAAGGGTTCCATGAGGGGATTGTCCCTCACCACATACGATCTAAGGAGATAATTTGTACAACTTCATTAAGAGTGCAGCAGGTCTCGAGATAATCGCGACGCTACATGAGGACAAATTACATTTTAAATTATGATGAAGTGAGGCTCTCTTGAACCTCGTAATACCACTTGAGTCGGGATTATCAAGACTCGGGCGAGAGGATTCTGAAACGACAAAGGTGGCGGGAAGCTTGAGGGGGATGGTGTAGCGGCACATCGGGGGAAGACATTAACTTGATTGGTGATTGCGATTAGTAAGTTAGTGGCCTGACATGAGGCCAAGTGCCGACGGATACAACGGTAAAAATCCCACCACCATCATGTGAGGTGTGTAGAGAGCCATGCCTATTCGAGTTGTCCTCTTAATCCTGATGCTATATTTTGTGGGACAACAAGGTTGTGCTGGAGGTTTTGCGAGGTAATGGATACGTCGGGGTAAAAGAATGGAGCAAATCCCCCATAGGGAGGGAATCAAAACATCCAAAGGCCTTAAAATATTTATCAAAGGCCATAGGGCCGAGGAAATGGCAGGCTTGATTCTCTTGAGGGAGACGATGAAGCGTGGATGAATTTTAATAGGTAAGTGGTCAATGAAATGCAAAATTCTATCCATGAGCTTGAAGGAAAATGGTAATTAGCCCTACCACGGGAACCAACCGAACCTCGAGGGGCACTCCAGGTATCACTTAGAAAGAATCCCAAGAAAAATGTAAATGTTATTTTCTTGCTTGCGATTGGTATTGAGGCCCAGGTGAGGTTATACCCGAGAAAAGAAAAAGGTGATGAGGAATTAGTGAGATACAAGAGCGAGGTGTAGAGTCTAGCAACCCATCTATCTTATATGATGGACAATGGCACTCATACAACAAACTAACTCAATGTGTTGTATATATCCCTCTTACCAGTCAAACTGGTTTTATTAGAGAAATTTTTCTGTCAACACCTTGTAACAAACAAGAATTTTACCCAATCTATAGTGCGAGGAAACCTTGTGATGAAGTCCATGCGTCTCCTTACCATACAAGTTGGGATACTAATGTCTTGAAGCATACCTCCAGGTCTTTGATGTTCCACTTTCAAGCTGGCAGCCCAGTTCGGACACTAAACACAAACTCTGCTATGTCCTTCTTTATTCCATTCCACCAATAGACTTCACGTAACTCATGGTACATCTTGGTGGCGGATGTATAAGTATCTGGATCCATGAGCCCTCATGCAACATCGATTTCTCAAATCATCAACACACAAAAACACACAAGAGACAGGATATCAAAGCACCCCATCTCCCCTTTGGAGAAGACTTCTACCTTCTGATTACGAACGGCTTCCTTCAACTTTACCAAAAATAGGATCCTCGTCTTGTCTAGCTTTGACTTCGATCACTAAGGAAGATTCTTATCCACTCTAACTAATGACACCGCCATATCAGTCAATAAGACCCACTCCTATAATTCATGCTAAGAATTTTTGAAAGTCTCGAACCTACAGTGGTCATATTTTATGCTTAAAAAAATTATGCTAAACACAAAATGTTCAAATCCACTTGAAGTTCATCCAAAAATCCTCACGGACACAAACCAAATATGCAATTCAATCATAAACATCTTCCAGATCTATTGGAATCATCAAATCATCGATATAAGGTCGTTTGGATCGAAAGTTTGCAGGGTCGCCTTGTTTCCTCCAAGCTCATAAATTCAACCAAAGGTTAAAATTACTCCCAGAATCACCTCAAGATCCATGCAAACTACCCAACTAAGACATAAATCACCATCGCGACAAAGAGCTTTCGAAGTCCTATTGATTCGTTATCTGAAATGTGACTATGGTCAAGCCCTTAAAACTTCAAACCTTAAAAACCAAAAATCTCACCCAATCTTCATTGGGCCGGAGTCTCGGGAACGGTGTCATCCATCTCCACAAGTCATGAATAAATAAAAGATCTGAAGAGTTCAACTTTTGGAAACAAATCAATAATCATAAAAAATGACCATGCGAGGTTGTTACTTCCCTACTTGGCTAATAGCTGCACTTCCTAGACTTCTACCTTCCACGTCACCTATGGCGGGGATAGGGAGTTACCCTGAATGTACCCATTTTAACCATCATTTCCGTCATGGTGGAACATTCATAGGACTTAGAGTAAGGAAACTGTGAGCATGAATCATTAAGTAGATCTAAAAAGTGACACTTTTTGTCACAACACAATCTTATGAGTCGGACATGTTGAGATACGAGTTAACATATGTGGTTTATGACATGAGATGAATTTAGAGATTCCCTAGATTAGAGCCAGGATAAGCTATCTTAAATGAGTAATTTAGAATCTTGAGAGGTCTATACATGGGGTGGATAGAGCACAACTTTAAGCGAGCATAAGAGGTCATACGAACATAGAAATTGACATTCCCTAGCTTTTAATGATGAGGGACTCCTCCGTTAGGATGCTCAAAATCGACTCGGCTCACTGACTTATCATCTCCTCCTTAGATTAAAGCTGTCATTCTAAACTCGGAATCTTTCTTAAAATTAGGATAGATCTCTAACTTGTGACTTTCCATCCACCTCTGACCCTATCACTAAAAGCTCCGAGACATATGAACATTCTATACCATTCACACAATAAATCTCATACTAAAATGCAAAGGGGTCTTGTACCTTGCCATTGGATTCTCAAAACTAGCAATCATGCAAGGTTACGATAGGAAGAGTTATGAGAAATACTTGGGACTACATCACAAAGTTGCCACTTGCTCTAGAGTAACTTGTTCTGCGAGAATGATAATTTCTTGAACTTCTTGTCCCGGTGTTTGGCGCACTGGCTCTATACTTTCCCTACTTGGCCAATGGGATATTCACCGGCATATGTACAGGAGCTCCCCATGTCACGCCCCGCCCAGGAGGCATGGCGAGCTTTGGTGCCCTACTAGGATACGGGCTGGCGGACTCTTACAGGCCTAAGCATACCGGGTGCCGGGATGGCTCTAATTAGGATTTATGAAAACAAAGGCCAATCTGCAGCTGTATGCCTCGCCTCAGGCCAACAAAGGCTGTCGCCACACAATAGGAATATAATAGCTACAGGAAACAGATTGAACATAAGGAACTATGCGGGCGGAAAAGGCCACCATGCTTACTAGTTCATCGAAATGAAAATAAGTACAAGCTACTATGTGACCGACAAAGGTGCCATTACCAACTTAATAAGGCCCCACATGGCGTTGCATACAAATTAAACACACAAATGGCCCACTTTTACCACCACACATTTAACCCACGAAATATAACCCGTGCACCAAGCCTCCCAGAAAAAGCAAGATGGTCGGGACGGGGCCGGCCACCTGTCTGTATAAATAAAAGGAAGTCAACCTTTGTCTTTCGAGCTTCGGATGGCGAAAGGAGGCTGAAGGCGCTATACGCTGGCTGGAACTATGAGGGATCTGCTCCTCGTCTATGAGTACTGCGGGGAAGTAATGCGAGCGCCTCAGCGGGCGTCGATATCGCTGGTACCTAGTATGCAAAGCAATAAATGAAAATCTTGAATGTAAATAATAAAGCTGATAGGGCGAAGTAATAAGGTTGCGTGGCCCCGGAGTAATTCAAAATGTCCTTAACTACACTCAAGGGTAAGAATTCGTACACAGTAACGTGGCATTCCTCTTGTCTATCCATCTATATCTAACATAACATAGCATAACATAGCACACATGAACCTTGCCCAGCTATATAGCGGAGGAATACAATCATCACACAATGTATACCCCTACCCTGTCCTCCCATCTCCCTAGTAACTATAGGAATCTACTTAGGTTCCACAGGTATACAATCTTTTGGGCCAACTAAGCCCACATTATAGCGCACGAGTCACGAGGACTCCTGAAATCCAACACATCGGGCGCAAGCGCTTGACGGCGGTGGCCATAAGCGAAAAAAGGCATAATATGAAGCTGGCATCCATCTTCATCCCTAGCGGACGGCATGGAACTCACGCGAGAGAGACGTATCCTCGCCCTCGGCGGGCCCGAGTCGTACGGCTATCAACCTTGGGCAGTCATAGATGCTAGGTAATCCCGGCCCAAAACAACACAAGCAAGTCTCAACTAATAATAATACTACATACAATACATGATGAAATTGATAATAATACTGTATATATATATATATATATATATATATATATATATATTTTCTGACATGTTGTACTTAGAATGCGAATGCTGAGAAGCAAGATATAATATTGCTGGAATATTACCTTTGAGAATCATGTTATTGATAGTTCCATGCTAAATACGAGTTAATATTTCATAACGGGCCTTACTAATTCATCACAAAGACATACAATATACGGCTTAAAACATTCTCTTTTGGAATTTGTACCATTTTACTATACTAGAACTACTAGCTTGCCAAAAGAAACTCGCTTTATATACCTTACTTCATCGAAACTGCGATTAGCGGCGTAGCTCGGCTAATATTGAACTATTTTCCCAAGCACATTCATATTCTGAAGGAATAAAATTAATTCTCTTGTTATTTTGGAGAGAAAGCATACTTACGAATATATTTACTTCCTATTCTTCGACTTATCAAAAGAGCAGTAGCTCGCAATTTCTCGGGAGAGTAGAAGGGAGAAATACTTACTTTAATGTAGGAGTGTATTAACACTAGTTAGGAGCAATTCCAATCACTTTGACTCGGCGGAGTCCGCCGCGCCGCCGAGATTCTCGTGAAGCTAACCGTGGCTCCCTGTGGCTTTATGCCGGTACCGAAGTTAATTTGAGTTTTGGCTGCATTTGACGGCCTAATCGGATAATCGTTAACCCTTTGTCCTCTCTTGTTTTCTAGTCGTTTTCCTTGAAAATAATATAAGAAATGACTTGAAAATGAATTGGGAGGCCTTATATACTTGGGGCCTTTAAGTCGCATTTGTCGAATGTGAGTTATAGAAGTCGCATTTGTCGAATGAGATTTATAAGTCGCATTTTCCTTGTGGCAGCTCAAATTGGCGCTTTGTGCGGTCTCTCCTGGCTCATTCTCGCACGTATGGCATTTTAAAACTCTTAACCAACATGCGAATAGGCCAACTAGGGTGTCAAGAACTTACGGGGTGTAACATCATTCCCCATAAGAACATTCGTCCTCGAATGTTAACTTCGTTCTGAAATTTTAACTTGCTCTACCTTTTATGAAAAAATTTCGGAAGAGTTTCCCCAATATGGACTATATTCAAAGTAATCTGAGAAAAGTCCAATCAATTTACTCCATATAATACTATAGAATCCATTACATAATAAACCGAAGTCAACATCTCACTCATACACATGAATATAAAGCAAGCTGATAAAACAACAATATCAACATACCTCGATAACTAAGTGCGCAATGGCGAGGTATCTTGGATTTCATATCTTCTTCTTCTTCCCAAGTCATTTCCTCTCGGTTCTGTTACACCATAATACTTTGTGAAGAAACATCTTTAGTTCTTAATCTACTTGAATCTGTCGGTCTAGTATAGCTCTTGGAACTCTTCATAGGCCAACTCCTCTATAACACGAACATCTTGAATTTAAGGACAATTCTAGAGGATCTCCTATGAACTTTCTCGGCGAGATACATGGAAGCTGGGTGAGACGAGATTCTAACTGCAGATGATTCTAACTCATATGCCACTTGGCCTATTCTTGACGAATCCCGATAAAGCCCAACAAATCTCGGGCTGAGCTTGCCTTTCTTGCCAAATCTCATTACACCCTTCATCGGCGAAACTTTCGAAACACCCGATCACACCCACATTAAATTCTAAGTTTTACGCCGCACGTCGGCATAAGATTTACAGCGGCTCACGAGAAGTCGGTAAATGTTCTACGATAAGCTTTACTTTTCCCTCGGCTGATGAATTATATATACGGCCCAATCAATATTGATTCTCCTACCTCAAACCAACCAGCCAGGATACACTTTCACCCATATAATGCCTCATAAACGCCGAGTCTAAATGGTTATTTGGTAGCTGTTATTATGGGTGAACTTAATGAGTGGTAAATGTTCATCCCGGCTTCCTCCATCCAGCACACACATTCTTGCAACATATCCTCGAGTGCTTGAATGGTGTGTTGCACTTTTTTGCCCATTTGTTTGAGGATGAAGCATGCTGGTTTAACTGCGTCCCCAAGCCTCTACGAAATGATTTCCCGAATTTATTGTAGCTGCGCCCGCTTTTATCGGAGGCCATGGACCTTTGGAACACCAGCATGACTTTGACTACTCTTATATGGCTCAACATAATCCTCGGCGGAAAAGGTGGCCACTAACGCGGAAAATGGTGATTTTGTCGGTCTGTCAACAATCACCCGGATCGAATCATATCTACACACCTGGTTGGGGGTAATCCTACGCTTACAAATCCATATTTCTTTTGCTTTCCATTTCCATAGAAGGCATAACTATATCCTGAGTCGATCCGCTGGTTTCGATGTTGACTTTACCTGTGGCGATTGGGACGAGCTACGAATTACGCTATCCCCTTCTTCATTCGGCCACCCGGTAGATTTCTTTTATATCGTGGTACAATTTCGTCACGCCTGGGTGGATAGAATAGCAGGCATAATATGTACCTCGCCCATAATCTCTTGGTGAAACCACTAACGTCTGGAACACAAGGCGATCTTTATATCCTGATACTCCATCCTCGCTTATGCGAAAATATGTCACCTCTCCTCGCTGAACTTGTTTCTGAAATGAACCAGGCTAGGATCTTCCACCTTTGCCGTTCCTTTACTTCCACGACTAAAGAGGACAACTGCGGTGTTCTGACTTACCGCTTTGTTGTCCTCACATTTACTGCCCCTACGAGCGACTAAAGCTGGATAAGCGGTGAATTCCCGAGCTAATTCCCATTGCACGAGTACGTAAGTATACCTGGCATCATAGATTTACGGCTAAGGGCATTTGCCACCACATTAGCTCTCCTTGGGTGATACAGAATATTCAAATCATAGTATTTCAACAGCTCTAACCGGTGGCGTTGCCGCAAATTAAACTCTTTCTGGGTGAAGATATGTTTGTAGGCTCTTATGATTCGTGAAAATATCCACGTGGACGCCATACAAGTAATGTATCCATATCTTTAAGGCGTGAATCATTGTAACCCGACCCGTTCGGGTCATGGGTAGGATAGTTCTTTTCATGTTTCCTCGGTATGCGGAAGCATAAGCAATTACTTTTACCATCTTTCGCATCAACACACATCCCTAACCCAACACGGCGTCTGTCTTGCACCATCTTATGTACACTTTTGACAATGCTAACACTGGGGATGTTAACTTTGTCTTTGTTCTGGAAGCTCTGCCACCAAGTTTGTCACGCCAGCAGGAGGCATGGCCCGGCTTTTGGTGCCCTACTAGGATGCAGGCTGGACAGGCGAAGCCCTCGCTTGCCGATGCAGGAGCTTGCTCTAATTCTTGATTTATAGAAAACAACGGGCTATATAGCGGTGTTAAATAGCCTCAATGACAAGGCCTATAGCTTTTGTAGGAATATAACAACTACCCAGAACAACTGAACATAAGGGAACCTATGCGGACGACAAGGCCACCACGCACTACTATTTCATCGAAATGAAAACAGAATACCAAGCTACTATGTGACCGAAACAGGTCACCACCCAACAGGCGGAATAAGGCTTACCACAGTAGCCCCGCCTACTTGAAACACACAAAATGGCCCCACACGGCCTACACAACTAACCATAGGGAATATATACAATCTGCAAGCCTCTGAAAATAAGATGGTCGGGACGGGGCCACAGGCCTGCCCATCTTGTACAAATAAAAGGGAGGTCAACCTTTGTCTTTTCAAGCTCGGATGAAAGAGTTGACGTGTTGTGCGTTGGTGGAACTCTGAGGATTTGTTCCTCGTGTATGAGTACGTGTAGGCAAGTAATGCGGCGCCCAAACGGGCGTCGTACCTGCGGTGCGGTATGCAAAACAACCAATGAAAGTGCGAATGTAAGCAATAAAAAGCGATAGAGGAAGTTAAGGAAAAAGCTATGCTTGGCCAAATGTAATTCAAGACTATCATAACACAGAAAGGAGTAGGGGTCGTACATGGTAACGTGGCATTCTCTTGTCTATCCATCTATATCTAACATAACATAGCATAACATAACACACATGAACCTTACCTGGCCCCCATAAGCCTAAATGTACAATCCTCACATAATCTATACCCCTACCTAGGTCATCCCAACTCTCCCCCTAGTAACTATAAGCATCTGCCGATTCCCATGGTATGCATTGGGCTCGTGAAGCCCACGACTATAAGCGCTGCACGAGTCGGGAGGACTCCACAGAAGCCCACCACAGGCGCAAGTGCTCGGCAGGGGGTGTATAAAAGCCGACAAGGCATAACATAAAGCGACATCCCATCTTCGTCCCCTAGCCGGACGACATGCCCTCATAGAGACGTATCCTCTCCCTCACAGCGAGATGAGTCGATACGGCTATCAACCCCTAGGGCGGTCATGGATGCTAGGTAATTCAACCCAAAACAGCACAAATACAGGTCTCAACTTATAAAAATACAAAAAGGATTATATATAAAATTAAAAAAACAAAAAATTTTATATATATATATATTCTCGACATCTTTGTGCAGATAAGTGCTTGAAGCAAGATATAATATTGTTGGAATATTACGCTGAAAATCATGTTATTCCAACTAAGTTCCATGCTAAATACGAGTTAATATTTCATAACGGGCGTTACTAAATTCTGTGAACATAATATACGGCTTACGAAACATTCCTGCGGAATTTGTACCATTTTACTATCTTTTCCGGAACTGCTAGCTTGCTTAGAAAGCGCTTTACATACCTTAAGCGCCGGCTTCGATTAGCGGCATGCTTCGGCTAATATTCGGCCTGGCCCCAACTCCATTCATATTCCACGAAGGAATATAATTAATTCCACTATTATTTTGGAAACCATACTACGAATATATTTCTTGCCTATTCTTCGACTTATCGAAAGAACGGCCAAACTCACAATTTCTCGGGAGTACAGAAGGGAGAAGTACTCCTTTATACACAAAGTGTATTAACACTGGTTGGAGCAATTCCAATGAGTTTGACTCGGCGGGTTGCCACTTCGCCGGGCGATTCTCGCGAAACTAACTCCTTAGGAATGCTCCTGGCTGCCGGTACCGAAGTTAATTTGAGTTTGGGCTGCGTTTGTGAGTGTAATCAGATGAAAATCTATGTTAACCCTTCGTCCTCTGTTTTATGGTCGTTTTCCTTGAAAATAATATAAGAAATGACTTAAAAATGAAGTGGGAGGCCATATATGCAGGGCCTTTAAGTCGCATTTGTCGAATCAGACATAAGTCGCATTAGTCGAATGCGATTTATAAGTCGCATCTGCCTTGCGATACTCAGACTTGGTACTTGTTCGGTCTCTCTCAGGGCCCTTTTCTCGCACGTATGACATTTTAAAACTCTTAACCAACATGCAAATAGGCCAACTAAGTGTCAAGAACTTACGGGGTGTAACACCCCACACTAGAAAAAGCACCTAATCTGCCAAACAACTGAACCATGTTAGTTATTGCATTTAGAACTGTTGACCTAGCTCAATCGAATATTGGAGGGCGCCGGGGCACAACCTCCCTAGCCATCTCGGTTGGGCGAAGGGCAATCTCTTGTGTTTATGGCCAGAGTAGGCCACAATAAAAACAAACATCGAGCACACAAAGCACTTTCTTAGGTTGTTCTTCCGTAACACTTACCGGCCGGATAAGTAATCTCCCTCAATGAGGCTTGTTTCCCGAACCTAAGCTAAAGACCTGACGGGGTTGAGAGTTACTCCACCCGGCCCTGCTGGGAACTCTCCATGTCTTCGGTCTGGACATTTTGTTCCCCCTTTTTCCCTCTTAGAATCTCCATCCATACTCGAACAACCAAACTTAAATGTACTCCTCCTCGTGAAGTCTTGAGCTGCGGCCAGCTGCTCGCCTCTCCGTAGGAGTTCATGCGATATTATCTTTGATTAAGGCCCAGGTGATCATGGCCGTATCAACACTACGAAAGCGGACAGAGTTACTGCATCTTGTAACTTTCTAGAACATGAGATCCATTAGGTTGGTAGAGTGGCTTACTCTGTTGTTCTTTGAGGAGACATGTGTTTCTACATACACACATAGCACGAGTTAGAGGTGGAGAGTTAAACTTATAGAATGAGGTAGAAATATGAAAGAAGGGAACATTTCTAAATGTCTCGTAGCCTCTCATCATAAATGGCGGAGTGCGTGTCACACCCATGAAAAGAACTCTTCTTGATACGACTTTCAAACACCCGAGAATACTTCAAAACCTAATGCTACGATACCAAGTTTGTCAAAACCTGAACATGGGCAGGATCGTAGAAGCGAGACAAGGAACCCCAGATAGACTCCCGAAGTCAACCCATGGCATGAACTTAGCATCTAATGCAACATAATAAAATGGATGATAAACAAAATTAATATGGAGAAAGTGTTTGCATATATTTGTATCAAGCTAAAATTGAATAAAAAATGACAAGGCGATCTCTACTAAATGTAAGAAAAGCCTCTAACACTGCTTGATGAGGTGATGGGGCTTTGCACCCCCAACTAGCTCGAATAAATGGGCAGAAAGGAACATAATAAACTATAATGACTGAACGTCCTCAAAGGATGAGGACTCACCAACACGGCTCGACAAGTCCAAGGGAAGTAGAGGCTAATGATGCGGTTGAGGGCGGTCCACAGGACTGAATCATGAAATAATACAACACTGGAATTATGCGGCGGTACTTGGATGCAGTATGCAAAATCATTAAAATCGGATAGTTAAAATATATAAAGAGTTCATAAGAGCGGGACAACATGATCATAACGTAAATATCATAATATAACTTAAGGGCTCAAGATTTTCAAAATATTCATAAATCGATCATAATCATAATAGTGGAGAAAAGCTACATTAAACATGACTTAGGCCAAAAGAAATATAAACATAACTATGCATAAATCATGAGGAACAATAGGAAATTCTGCTTGACATACACCACATGAGCACACATGGGCCCAGGCCTGTAAACCCACAGTCGGGAGGATGCTCGTACCTTGCCAAGGTAGAACCATGAAAAGAGGCATGATATCGCTCATGAAGGCCCATACGGAAAAAGGTGGCAGGTCACCAGTGAGGTCTCATCATGGCTACGTTGGCACGTACATCGAGACTCGAGCTGCTGCTGACCCCCAAATCTACTCAATGTTAAATATTACTCCTAAAACATATATAGTGCTAATTTTATAGTAAAAGAAAACATACATGAGATCCATGGACTAGTTTAAATTATAGTAACCATGAGCATGCTTGAAATACGTGAACTAGCCATGTAGCCAAGGCCAGTGAGTTGGCCATAATCATAAGTTCATAAATCATGAAATTCATGCATATTTGTAAAATAGGTATATACTTCATATTTCATAAATCCATGATAAATACTTGAGAAATCTTATCATAAAACATATATCATAGTGGGCTAACTTGCATCAAGATCATAATGAAATCATAACTTGACTTTTCATAAGAACATACATAATTGGGCATAGTTGGAATTAAGTGTGATTATAAATTTATATTCAATATAATCATAAAATCTATCCATAGATAATAAAACATGATTGAATACATAAAAGGAATTGACCCATAGATAGATCATGGAGAATTTCACAAGAATTGGAATAAACCTCATAGATCTGAAACTTGAATCTAAATTGAAATCCATGAAAATTGAGAAGAGTTTGAGCATGAGAGTGAAAGGAACTCTTATTCATAGCCTCACATACCTTGGTCACTCGAAATCACACACTTACTTTAAAACCAAAAGGAATTGAAGAATTTGATGAAATCTCCAAAACATGATCTTCAAGGAAGGCTCTAGGTTGTATGCATGGGGATGAATAAGCCTAGAATGAACTTACAACTCTTAAAATTCTATTATGAGCTTAAAATTAGGCTTTAGGGACTTAGAAATTACGAAAAAGTCCTTAATAATTTCGTTGGGAAAACACCTTTGCCCGGTCAAATGAGGGATTGGATGACTCGTGCCCGACCGGGAATCATAGTGCATTTGTGATCAACACTTCCATTTCTCTTTTGAAGGTCACCATGAGGAACCGAGCTCATGTTGTACCCAACAACTTGTGGTGACAAAGTGGGTTGCCAACAACTACTTAGAAATTCTTCATCCTTTAGACCACTCTTGACCACGGTTGACCTAACAAATCGTGTTGCGGCCATGACACATGGTAACACCGTGGCACCCTAAATCTCAAAATTTTCAACCACGGCCAAAATCCTCCCAAGAGTCACTCAACGACTCGTGGTGTACCACGAGGTCATGGGGCGACTCATCTTGTGACCTAGTGTAGAAAAGTCGAGTTTCTCCATTTCAACTCCTGGTTTGATCTTAGTGCTTTTGGGGTATTACGGGGCCTATGTTTGGGTCATAACAAACTTGATATCGGAAGCGAGAGTTTAGGGAAGTGTCCTTGGGTGTCTTAAAGCCGCGTTAAGTATGAAATTTTAGGGGAAAATACAAAACATTTTAGGAAATTTCCCTTCTTTCACAATCTATATCGTGCGATAAAGTATCTCTCTATCTATCTAACTCGGGCTATAACTGGAATTAGAAACATGCCTCTAACGTCAAATGAATGAAATAGGAATAGCAATGGAAATAGCCACGACAATTCAATGGAGATGGGCATCAAGAAGCCCCACCAGCACCAGCAGATTCTTTGCCAAAGTAGGTCACTCATGCTGAGTTTAGAGAGACATTTCGAGATGTTAGAGCCGGTGATGACCACTGGAGTCAGCTCATTGGCAGCTCATGTGCCTTGGAATGGGAATGCGGTGGCGACAAGAGTACAAGACTTTCTCCCGAATTAATCCATGAGTTTCTACCAGGATTGAAGGTGAATAAAGACCCTCATGAGTTCATTAAGGAGGTGCGAGAAAGATCACCCGGTTATGGGGGTGACCGAGGAGAGGAGTGCGAGACCTAGCCTCCTATAAGGCGAAGGGGTTGCTGCATATGAGCCTCCTTGATGGAATATGGTAGAGACGTGGAAGTAGTTCCCATGAGTTGGGATGATTTGTGACTACCTTCTTGGATGAATTCTTTCCTAGGGAGTTGAGGAGCGAAGACGAGGCGGAGTTCTTCAACTTGAGGCAATATCATAAGTGTGCAGAGTATGCCTTGGAGTTTACACGACTATCCAAGTATGCACATGAGATGGTTGCCAACTTGAGAAGGCTCGTATGACGAATTAGTGAATGGAATATCGGGCTCGGTTAGGAGTGTAGGACCGCTATCTTGAATAGTGATATAGACTTCTCATGATTATTCATATACGCATAGTAGACGAGAGCGGTCGAGATGAAGAGAAGAGGAGAGAGTCCAGAGGGCGAGGGGCAGGGAGTTTCGGGCAGTTCCGGCGGTCTGGCGAAGGACATGGACACCGGTCCTATAAGTGATCGTCGGCCCCGGCGCCATTGGCAACAAGTTTCTCATCTAGATCTAGGCATGTGTTATTAGCGGGGTAAAGCATCGGGCTCTCAAGGTGGGGGGAGCATGTCGGTGGATCTCGGCGCCGTACCAATTTGTAGCGAGTGTGGTAGGAGGTACCTTTGCTTGTGAGTTCTTAGAAGAGTTCGGAGTGCATGTTTTGGGTGTGGGAAGGTGCAGAAACCGGCTTAAAAAGAGCGCGCCCGACCGAGACAAGAGCCATAGTAGAGGCCATGACCAGGCACCGTTCCGCGGCTCCACTAGCACGCTCAACTGGCGGGTGTATCACTAGTGCGGTGGTGGTTAGTGTCGAGCACATTCTATGCCCTCTCCATCTCTCCAGTGCAAAGAGGTCTCTCCAGATGTAGTCCTTGGTATGTTACAAGTATTTCATCTTGATGTATATGTATTGTTAGATCCGGGGGCTACCTTATCTTTTGTGACTCCCTATGTTGCTATTACTTTTAGAGTCGGTCCCAAAAATCCTATCGGAACCTTTCTCGGTCTCTACTCTAGTTTGTGACTCGATTATAGCTCGGCAATTATGCAAATTGCCCTATCAGGTCTTTCAAGAGTCACCCTCAGCCAATCCTAGCGTAGAGTTAGACAAGATCGATTTTGATGTTATCTTCGATATGTATTGGTTGAATTTAGCACTCTGTTGGTGATCCTTAAGGGTCTATGAACCACCCTCAAATGGCGGCATGCTCCTCCCTCCTTCACGAGTATATGAGAATGTCATCTATGCACCCAGTGAGAACATGTCCAAATACGGATTGAATAGATTGTTTATCAAATCTATTAAAAGTTGTAGGAATTTTTAGTCAAAAGACATAACTACAAACTCATAGTGACCATCTTGAGTCTTAAGGCTATCTTCGAGGATGTCCTCTCTTTAATATGAGTGATGATATCCAAATACGAGGTCTATCATTGAAAAACACTTGGCACCTGAAGCTAGTGAAACAAATCATCAATTTTAGGGAGGGAATGACTGTGACCTTGTTATTGGTGATAGTCATTGCACATGCGAAGGGAACTATCCTTCTTCCGGATAAAGAGAAGTAGTGCACCACCCAGGGACATGCTAGGTCTATTGAAACCCTTGGCTCTAAGATATCCTTCAACTTCTCCTCCAACTTCTTTAGATCATGCGAGCCATTCTATAAGGAGGGATAGATATAGGCTGCGTATCGGGAAGAAGGTCAATACGAAAATCGATCTCTTACTCAAGAGGAATTCCCGGTAGATCATCTGGAAACACTTACGGATATTCACACACTACAAGCTAGCAGTGGAAAGTTTGTCTCTCGGATGTAGCATCACTTAACCCTAACTAGATGGTACACGCAACCTTTAGGAGTCATCTTCTGTCCTTAAGGTAGGAAATGAAGAAACCTACGAGCACACTTGAACTACCCTTCCACTCTAGGGGCCGACTTATTCAAAAGCGGAACTCTACAACACGAGTTCTACAATTTCTTGAGGCATAACATGCATATAGCCAATCCATGCAGATAAAATCAAAATCTATCATGGCTAGGCTCTACTAAATCTGCTAAGGTGACTTTTACGGGCGTGATAGGGTAATTTATATACCGTCGAGCTATAAGCGGGGTCCTGGCGGAGTAGGGCGAGAAGGATTCTAATAGGATTTCGGGCCAGGCTCTGAAACTACTAGCAACATAGGGCGTCACAAAATACTCTAAAGTATCCCTTGCATCTAACAAATTACCATTTACATAAGGTGGAATACTAGTAACATACCCATTAACTACATACGGGAGACCTCCACGCTCTGACGTGGTGAGGGCATAGAATTTGTTCGACCGCGACCACCACTTGCACTAGTGGAGACACCCTAATGGTATTGCACAGGTCTCAACCCTTACCATGGCCTGTCTAGTTGCTAGACAATCTCGAGTATAATACATGCTTCACTTACACAGAAACATGCTGTACCTTTTAGGCAGCGACCAGTGTGCCTCCTTCCACACTTGTCAATACACAGATATTGGGTTCTATAGGTATACTATCTTGACCTTGAGAGCTTGGCGCTCATCCCCTCTGGTCACGCCTAGGTGCGGATGGCAGCTTGTTACTAACAACGTTGGGGCGATGATCTTCGGTGGGGCTGTTTGATGATGCCCACCCGAGGACTTTCTTGGAGAACCCACAATTGTCGGTCCTTACCCTCTTAGTCTCTCTCGCTTCTCATTCACACGTACCACCTTTATCTGGCTGGGCATACAGAAACAACAACGAGTCCATATCTAATGAAGCATAGCATTGTTGCAATCCTTAACAAATAATAGTACACACTATCACGTGTATGCCGGCTCACTCGAGCCCTATGATTACCCACCATACGCTAGTGCATATTTGGATAAGCGAGATGAACTCTAAACATACTCACAGACCATCATGTTGTTCTCCCTCGGGTTCACAAATTCGAGTGCCTTGATCTCCCTCATATCTCGGGGGAAGAGCAGATCCAGAATGCGGTAAAGAACTCATCCCAACTAATAGGACCCGCTCTAATAGCCACCTTTATCTTTCCCTTTATGCGAAACAGGATATGAGCAACGCTTTCGGTTGATAAGAGGCTAGATGCATTGCCTCCCTTCCTATCACCACGATATCTAGGTGATCTATTTGATTCATCGATAAACTCGTGGATCTCATCCACCTTCGATCGAGGAACTTCGAAGGGGTTCATCCCCAGAAAGTCCCTAACTCTTGCCCATTGTTACATTCACAGGGAACATGCCCTACTCTTTTCGGTTGACTGGCGATCAAAGCCGTGCCAACATCACGGATGGCTTACCCAAACTCCATGTGGGCAACCTACTCGGGCACATGATCCTCGGGGGCAGGTGGGGCTGCTTGGTGCCCATCTCTGTTTCCATTCTCATGGCCATCTCTATTCTTGTTTCTTCTTCCATTAACTTGGCGAAGCATGATTACGCAAGCGTTGCACAAGTTAAAAGGATAGAGAGACATTTCATCACCACGACATATATCATGAAAGAGGGAAATTTCCTAAAATATTTTGTAGCCTCTTCATCATAAGTGTGGCATGCTTCACACCCATGAAAAGACTTTTGCTTAACGTGGCTTTCGGGACACTCTAGGACACTTCAAACCCTAATGCTCTATTCCCAAGTTTGTCATGACCCAAACATAGGCCGGGATCTGTAGACACGGGCCTTAAACCATAAATGGCTCCAAGTCGACCTATGGCAAGAACATGAGAACTAAAGCTCCTCAAAATAAAATGCGAGAAATCTAACAATAGAAATAGCGAAAGATTGAAAATCAATAACATACGAACAATGAAATACGTAACAACGATCTAAAGGCGAATACATACTTGTTTGATAAGCCTCTAAAAAATCGCGGTTGATGGGACAAGACTAACTAACTCACTATAAACTAAGCTGAAAATAACTTGTAAGAAGTTCCTTGAAGGATAAGGACTCACCAACAAGTTTGGTAAATGCTAAATCTAAGGATCGGCTAGCGTGGGGCGAACACAGACATTCGAGCCCGTATATGAAATGATACAACATAAGAGTATACGGTCTGTTATGAGAAATGTGCAGTATGCAAGTTCGATAAAATGGCTAAGTAAGCATCATGCATATCATAAAAAACATTTCAAGATAAGATTCTTAGAGTAAGGCTTGCACGATGTATACGAAAATATAATTTAAACATAAGCTTGAATAACATAAGCGGTGGAATGACCCAAAACAGTATAATTATAAGTAAGGTGAACATTAAGTTAAACCTACGAAAACATAATATCATGATTGATGATCATGCATAACTAAATCATGAGGAACAATGGCGGGCTCGTCATATAACTTACATTACCATGATAAATCTTACATGGACAAACTATTACACTCAAGTGGGCGAAATTTGTCCAAAAGCACCCGGGGCTAAAGCGCTACCATGATATTGATATCAAGTTGAAGGCCCCCTCGGGAGTAGAAACCTCATAAGGGAGGTCCAAATAATCTGAAATTACCTCTGTTGGCACATAGTTCTAAGGCACCGGGGTTGAATGAACCCTTAGCCTACTCGGTGCTAGACTACTCCCAAAGACATGGATATGCTCTCCATCATTTTCATGGTGAACCATTTTCTTGCGAAAGCTAAAATAAAAGTACATGCATAATCTAAACACATGTCATGAGTATCCTTGGCTCAACCATGTCCACAAGCTGAAAAGTGGAAGTCTAAACTATAAAATCATGTGGTAAGCTAATAACATGAAATTAAATCATCGTGAAACATACTTGATCATATGGGCTTTCCCAAGTTATACATTGTTTGAAATAAACTTGGTAGTCAAAATCATGGATATAAACATGGGTACCTAGAAATCATACTTGCATCATAGACATTTCATCATACTTGAAACATAGATCATAATCTATTCTTCATGACCTTTCATAATTGGGCATCATAATTGTAAAACTTTAAATCATAAATTTGTAACTGTATGAAACATGGATAGAATTTACCCATGATAGATACTAAGAAAATTTCGAAGTGGGTTAAAACTCCATAAATTCATAAACGTTGAATTACATGAATTTAGAAGAGGATTGGGCATGGAAGTGAAGGAATAGCTCCCATAACCCTACATACCTGGATAAATCTGATTTGACACCCTTTGCGATTCCCAAAGAGATTTAGGGAAGAACCTAGAAATTCTCAAGCTTGATCTCCAATAGTGCACTCTAATCTTGCATGAATGGAATGAAAAGGCTTATGATAGGTTAAATACTCTTAAAACCCTTCTATACGAGCTTAAAATGATGTAGTTTAGGACCTAGGGGCTTAGAATTCTGAAAACACCCTTACTAAATGCAACGAAAATTCATACGCCATTCACCACGAGGACACCACGACTCGTGGTGTACCTAACTGAAGTCGCGGTGACTACTCATTAGATATCGTCCCAAAATCAACCATCCAAACCTACCCCCGACCACGAACAACTCCATTAGTCATGCGGTAACATGATGACTCGTGGGCGCACTCTCGTGGTCACCGCCCAGACCAAGAATCATTACCACTCATCCCCTCACTTCGCGAGTGCTTAACAACTCGCGAAGTTCTCCCTAAAGGATCGCAGGGCGACTCATCCTTTAGCCCAGGGTTACATTCCCTGTTTCCTTGGGAACCATCGGGTCTAATCTTGGGGACTTTTGAGGTATTACAACAATATGACTATCAATGAGTATGCCTTGGAGTTTACCCAATTGTCCTAGTATGCATTGGAGATGGCTTCTCATTCAAGGAGCTAGTATGAAAATTACGTGAATGGGTAGCAAATTCAGCCAAGGTGCGGAGACTTCCATATTGTCAGTGATATAATTTCTCCCATTTCGTCCTTATATACCCAACGAGATAAAAGCTGACGAGATAAAGGAGAAGGAGAGAGAGAGGCCAAGAGGACTATGACAGGGATTCCTTAGGCACTTTCAGCAGAGATCTAGTGGTGTACATCGCCATTAGTTCCACGAGTCAGTAACCCCAACTCCCTCATCGGCCAGTGTACCATCCGAGCCTTGGGAGGCAGTTAGGCTGGCGTCGAGGCACTAGGGTTAGAGGAGCATCGAGGAGAACACACTTTTTTCTAGCTCATAGGAAGTGTGGCGGGGAAGCTTACCCAGTAAGTGCATGATTGGTAGTGATGGTTGTTTTGGGTGTGGGAAGCTGGACATATGCTGGTGGTGTCCTTCGGCTAGGTAGGGCGCTTGATGAGGTCGTATCCTAGCCACCCGGTTCAACGCTACGCAGCTCGCTTCGTCTCGGTAAGGCACCTCCCCTCTAGTTTAGCGGGTGGATAGTGAGGAACATATTCTATGCACTATCATCTCGTCGAGAGGAGGTCTTTCTTGAAGTGGTCACTATTATGTTATGAGTATTTCATTTTGACATCGATGCATTGTTAGACACAGGGGCTACTTTATCTTTCGTGACTCCTTATGCTACTATTAGTTCAAATTAAGTCCCAATCACATCGAACCATTCTCAATCTCACTCTCCCAAAATCTTGTCATAATCCTTCTCCAATCTCCACTCTTGTCGGTGAGTTAGTTTTAGCTCGATAGGTATACATAAATTTTCCTATCATGATTTTTAGAAAGTCACCTCGGTGGACTTAGTAGAGTTGGTTATTAGGAATATTCAATATGGATTGGTTACATGCATGTTATGCTTACATCCAGCGCAGAACCCTTACAATAGAGTTCCAATTTCGGGACAGGGTGGTGGGGAGTGGAAGGGTAGTTCGGTTGTGCACAGTAGGTCTCTTTATTTCCTATCTCAGGACGAAAGATGATCTCCAAGAATGCATGTCTGCCATCAGTTTATGTTAAGGATGCATTCGAGACCCCAAACTCTTTAGTCGGTTCACTAGTATGTGAGTATCTGAAGGTGTTTCGAATGATTTACCGAGTTCCTCGGCGGAGATTGACTTTAGGTATTGACATTCTCCACGATACCTGACCTATATCCATTCCCTCCTTATAGAATGGCTCGGTAAACTGAGTTGAAAGAGCATTTGAAGGATCTATTAGACAAAGGGTTTGATCAAACTAGTAAATCCCTATGAGGTGCTCGGAGTTCTCTTTGTTCGAAAAAGGATGGTTCACTTAGGATGTGCATCGACTATCGACGGTTGACCAAGGCCACAATCAAAATAAGTATCCTTTACGAGGATCGATGACCTGTGTGACTAACTTGAAGGAGCTAAATGATTTACTAAGATTGACTTCGGTCTGGTTTCCACCATCTCTCGAGTTAGGGAGAGTGACATTCCAAAGACACCTAAAGAGTCGGTATGGCCACTATGTGTGCTCCACTGCTGACCTTTATGGACTTGATGAACCATGTTCAAGAAATATTTGGACTGTGTTGATTGTTTTCATAGATGATATTCTTATATATTCTCGGAGCAAGGAGGAGCATGCCACTTATTTGAGATTAGTGTTGTAGACTTTCAAGGATGCGTTAGCTAATTTCTATATTCGGCAAGTGCAGTTTTGACGTTTCGGTAATGTCTTGTGTCATGTGGTTTGGTGAAGGTGTATAAGTGGACTCTCAAAAGATTGAGGTAGTTAAGAATTGGCCTAGACATCGGTTGACAAATATTAGAAGCATTTTGGGTCTAACAGGATTACTCGGGAGGTTTGTTGGGGATTTTCATTCATTGCGGCACAATTGACTAAGTTGACCTAGAAAAGAGTAAAATTTCAATGGTACGAGGCTTGTGAAGAGTTTCGGGATTAAAGACTCTATTCACTTCATCCCCAATGTTGACCTTACTAGATGGCACATATGGTTTTGTTGTGTATTGTGATGTTTCTAAGGTTGGACTTAGTTGTGTGTTGATGCACCATGGCAAGGTTATTGCATATGTCTCTAGATATCTTAAGACTCATGAGAAGAATTATCCGACGCATGACCTAGAGTTGGAAGGCGTGATGTTTGCTTTGGTAGAGCGTTTTGTATGAAGTGCATGTGGATATGTTCATGGATCACAAAGCTTTTGTTATGTTTCACTTTCGAGAAGGACCTAAATTTAAGGCAAGAGATGGCTAGAGCTTCTTGAGGACTATGATATGAGTATTCTTTATCATCACGAGCGAGCCAATATAATTAGCGAAGCTCTTAGTAGAACATTCATGGGAGAGTGTGTCTCACGTCGAGGATAGGAGAAAGGATTTGGTGAAGGATTTCCATAGGCTTGCTCATTTAGGGGTTTTTCCTTACAAAATCTATGGATGGTGGTGTGTGACCAGGAATGGATTGGAATCTTAACTAGTGATGGAGGTAAAATATAGGCAAGACGAGGGATAGAGGGAAGCGTTAGAATCAAAAAAGTAGAGTTTTTCTCCCAGGGAGATGGTGTACTCTAATATCAAGGGCGGTGTGTGTTCCGGCGTAGATAACTTAAGAAGAGAAGATGTTGAGTGAGGCTCATGGTTCTTGGTACTCTTTTCCATCCAAGTGCCACCAAGATGTAGTGATCTATAGGAAGTATGTTGGTGGAATGGCATGAAGAAGGACATGCAGGTTTGTGGTTAAGGAGTACTAGAATTGCCCGAGGAAGGTGAAGGTTGAGCATAAGAGACCTAGAGGTATGCTTCAAGACATTAGAATTCCTACTTGGATGTGGAATGAGATATAGACTTTATACAGGCTTGTCTCGTACACGCCAATTGTATTACTCTATATGGGTGATCGTAGAAAGGTTGACCAAATTAGCCGTTTCCAGATCAAAACTCTGGATTCGAGGATGATTATGCTAAATTGTACTTTTGGGAGTTGGTTCGGTTTCATGAGTTCCTTTGTCCATCATCTCATTAGAAATTTTCAATTTTCTTTAGAGACTGGGTACACAATTAAAGCTTAGCACAACTTTCCACCCACAAATAGATGGTGAAATTTATGAGAAAGACATTCAAACTCCTAGAGAAATGTTGAGAGTGTGTGATTGATTTCAAGGGAAGGGAAGTTGGGATGATCACTTGTCTCTCAATGAGTTTTCCTAAAATAACAGTTATCATTCCAGCATTCAGATGGCACTGTTTGAGGCTCTTTATGAGCAGAGGTGTAGATCACCTGTTGGATGGTTTGAGGTAGATAAGGCTATGATAGGGATAGATTCAGTTCATGAGGCCATGGAGAAAGTTCAGATCATTAGAGAGAGGCTGAAGATAGCTCAGAGTCTTCAGAAATCTTATATGGATGTTAGGCAGAGAAAGCTTGAGTTTGAAGTTGATGATTGGGTATTTCTGAAGGTATCTCCTATGAAAGGAGTGATGAGGTTTGGAAGAAAATGGAATCTTAGTCCCCGATATGTTGGTCCTTATAGGATTTTGAGGCGAGTTGGCAAGGTGGCATATAAGTTGGAGCTACCAGTAGAATTAGCTTCACTACATCTAGTTTTCCATATATCTCTGCTGAAGAAGTGCATTGGTCACCCAGCCTTAGTTGTTCCAATAGAGAACATTGATATGAAGGATAGCCTTACGTATGAGGAGATTTCAGTTTAAATCCTTGATCGTCAGGTCTAGAAGTTGAGAAATAAGGAAGAAGCTTCAGTGAAGGTTTTGTGGAGAAATCAACTTGTTGAGGGAGCTACTTGGGAAGCCAAAGAAAATATGATGGCTAAATACCGACATCTTTTTCCTTCCGACTCAGCCCCAACCAGTTTCCTCCTTAGTACTCTTTTTAGTTCACGTCAAGTTCATGTCTCTAAGTTTACTTAATGTCATATCATGAACATATGTTTAATGAATTCAGTTTAGTCATGTATTTTAGTCTGGTGTCAGTCACTCCATCAGTTTTCATCTTTGGTTGTTAAGTTTTGGGATTGCAGTTCCTTCCCTAGCCCTCCAGTATGCTTAAGTAAAGAGTCGACGACGAATATTCCCAAGGGGGAGATATTGTAACACCTTGAGCTTTAAAATGGCTTCTTAAGGAAGAAGACCTGAAATTGTAGGTATAGGAAAGGTGTGACAGTGGGACTGATGGCCCATCAGGAGGGCGACAAACCGTCATTTGCGGCGTCGCAGTCGGCGAGGTTGATGGACCGTAGCATATACCATCGCATGTTGGCCTCTGTGTCCCTGAGTAATGGAGGACCAAATGGATCGTCGACAAAGTTACGGCTCGTCAAAGCTACCTTTCTTAAGAGCTAGTCAGGACCCTTCTTTGCTTAAGGAATGATGAAAAGATTGACGGACCATCAAGCGTGTGATGGCCCGTAATGGGCACTGTCGGGACATCTAGTTATCCAATTTTAGCTCGATTTCCAGGGAAATTTGTTATCTCACAAGCTTCTAATCACTAAGTGACATCATTTTGGGGTTCCTTAAGGGTGTAATTGAGGGTTTTACTTAGTTTATTCCTCATTTCTCTCATACACCAAGATTGGGAAAGAACAAGGCTAAGAATTCTTCATCAAGTTTCTTCAAATCCTCTTTGGATCTTCAAATTGGTCGCTAGTTCATCAAATTCATGTATGTAGGGTTATGAATGGGGGAAATTCTTCCACTTTCATGCCCAATTTCATCTAAATTCTATGGTTTTAAGTTGCTAAGCATGTCAAATTGAATTATAGGGTTTTTACCCAATTTTTATGAAATCTTCCATGCTTCTCTATGGGTATAATATGTTTATGTTTTGATTGATGTTCCATGACTATTAGAGAAGATTTAAATTCAATTTACTTATTAGCTTATGATTTCAAGTTTATGCAGCAGGTACAACAGGTACAAATCCCACCACCATCATGTGAGGCTTGTGGAGAGAGCCACGCCTATTTAGGTTTTCCTCTTAATTTTGAGTCTGTATATTTTGTGGGACAACAAGGTCGCGGTGCAGGTTTTTTGGGTAATGGCTACATTCAGGGGTACAGGAATGGAGAAAATCCCCCATGGGGAGGGAATCAAAACTTCCAAAGGCCCCAAAACATTTATCAAAGGTCATAGGGCCAGTAGCAGATCAGTTCTCTTGAGGAGACAATGAAGCAATGCATGGTGCAACAGATGCAAGTGGTTAATAAAATGAAAAAGTCCATCCATGAGCTTGAAAGGCAAATAGGGCAAATAGCAAAACAACAGACCATAAGGGGCACTCCCCGGGTAACACCGAAAAGAATCCCAAGGAAAATGTAAATGTTATTTTCTTGCACAGTGGTAAGGAGTTGGGTGAGGTTATCCCCAGAAAAGAAAAAGTTGATGAGGAATAAGTAGAAAGAGCCAAGACTGAGGTCGATGAATTGAGAAATCCACAGCCGAAAATTGTACTAGATAGACCACCTCCCCCATTTCCTCAAAGGTTGAAAGAAAAGACAAGGGACACAACGTGTAGTAAGTTTCTTGAGTTATTAAAGCAGGTTCATGTGAAGATTCTGTTGGTGGAGCTTTTGTAGGAAGTTCAAAAGTAAGATAGGTATCTTAGGGATATCATGAACAATTAGAGGAGGCATACAGAGTTTAAAACCGTGGCTCTTATGGAAGAGTGCAGTTCCCAAATCAAGAACAAAATTCCTAAAAAGCTAAAGGATCCTGGGAGTTTCACTATCCTGTCACTATTGGAAGCAAGGAAGTTTGTTTAGATTTATGTGACTTGGGTGCGAGCATAAATTTGATGCCTGCATCCCTATTCAGAACACTGGGATTAGGTGAACCACATCCTGCCACAGTGACGTTGGAGCTTGCAGCAGCCTCTGGCCTATCCTGAGGGAATCATTGAAGATATCTTGATTAATATAGGACCTTTCATCCTGCCGATGGACTTTACCATCTTGGACTATGAGGAAGATGCAGCAGTTCCCCTCATTCTGGATAGAGGATTTTAAGCCACTAGTGACACGGTCATACATGTTCAGTTGGGCAAGATGTCTATTAGAGTAGATGGTCAGGAGGCAGTGTTTGAAGTGTTTAGAGCAGCACGAATGCCAACTTATTATAAGGACTTCAAAGTGACACCGACTGGAGAACCTGGAGGTCGTAATCAGTTAGTGGAGCGGCAAGTGTTGTATGAAAGTTTAGCAGATCCTTGGTATGGTCATAGGTCTACTCACGTGAAGGAGTAACGGGGACCATTGTCATGCTGCGACGTTAAATCAGGAGATGCATGGGAGGCAACACATGAATGTCGTGCCACGACATTAACTAAGGAACTTGGTGGGAGGCAGTCCATCCTTTTAACATTTTTTATATTTTTCTTTGTTTGTAAAGATGAACAGGGCATAAAAGACAAGAACAAGGTGGGACATTGAGCAAAAAAGTGTAAGTCTGGGGTAAGATGCCTAGCATGGGATGCCGGGAGTTAAATCCTAAAAGAAGAAAATTTTGTTAGGTGATGCTACAGGTGGCACGCCGCGCCAGCCCCCTATCTCCAAATAAAATTTTTTTCTAAGTATGTGGTGAGATAGAGGGGGCGGTGCGCCAAGGGCTTGATGGACAAAAATTGTTGGACAATTTGAGTCAATATTGTCTCAAAAGACCTTAAAAATACATAAAATCCCATGCGCAGTTCTTTATTTAAAGTCCCATTCATCCTTTTTCCACAAAAAGTTGTAAATCAAAAAGCAAAAATTTCTCTCTCCCCCCATAAGTTCATAACTCCCCATTCCCTCTCCCCTCCATTGTTGTCTTCTCCAAAAAGTTGGTGAAGCTCTCATCTTCAACTCAAGTAAGTATATTTCTTCTATCTTTTTTTATTAATGATGCAAGCATGCTCACTCACCCTTCTTCCCCAAGATTTAGAACCCAAAATCACCATTGTTGGTGAAAAACTTGAATTTCATGTTTTGGGTTTTATGAGCTTAATGTGTTAAATTCTTCCATGATTGTATGTTATCTTTGTTGGGTATATTGATTCTTGGTTGAATATGGTGGTTTGAAGTTGTAAGGATGATGGGGGTTGGTGATTGAATTCTTAATATTTGTGGATAGATGCATTAATTGTAGAGAGAGAAAGTACATGAGCTTTGAATTCTTGAATGTGATAAATGCTTCAGTTGGTGAAATTCTTGATAAATTCATGTTGAATGGTAATAAATAATTTATTGTTTGTTGATTGAATTGACTTGTTACTCCATTATGTGTATTACTGGAATTGTAAATTGGAGGAGGAAAGTGAGAGGGATGACTTAGTTGAGGCATTCTTGAAAAAAGTTGAAGTTAGAGGAGAGTGGAAAAGATACAAAATTCATGAACTTGGTGTAGTATGAAGTAGTGAATTAAATTGAATTGTTGAGATTAGATGATGATGGGGGAAGTCTTGAGTACCCTATTTGACAAATTCCCACATGTATGCTACCAAATTAAGTGTGGGGTGAATTTTTTACCTTTAACACTTAATTAGTTAGCCATTTGGTTCACAAACTAATTTTGTAAAGTTCTTGATTTTTGCTTGATAGGTACCATGGCCCCAAAAGGAAAGGAGGTGGTTGTTGCATCAAAGCCTCAAGTGGGGTAGAGAAGGCAAAATGGGGGCCAGTTCTTCGGCTTCTAAAGCAGGCCCCACAAGGAGATTCGGAGGAAAATCGGTAGAGCCTCATGGGCTTACTTGGTTTAACACTCAAAAAAGAAGTCAAGTATGCACATGAGAACTGGATAGATGAGGGCCACTTGGCACTTGAGTTCCCAGCCATTCAGGACATGATCCGTGAGTTGGGGCTAGTTATATCTTCAATGAGCCGGAGAGGTACAACCTCATTTTGGTGAGGGAATTCTACGCAAATTGGGATACCTCATTAGGAGAGAGCACTAAGGTCAGGATCAGAGGTCCAGTGGTGCGATTCACAACTAAAAGGATTAATGCCTTCCTAGAGAAACCTGTAGTAGACCCTTGGGAGTATTTCATCTTAGTGGAGAAGCCTCTATACAGAGACATCTGCCACACTTTGAGTGGTAAGAACTCATCCCACTTCATAATGGCACCCATTCCACGCTTGCGTTTGCTTATTTAAATAGAGAGGCAAAGCTATGGTTGAAGTTTGTGTTTGCTGTCTTTCTACCTGGGACACATTTGACAGAAGTGACTCAAGAGTAGATTCTCTTGATGTACATGTTGATGAAGGGGATACCAGTTAATTATGGTGCTGTGATTCGTGACAATATGAGGAGATCACGAGACAATTGTAGATGGAAATATTATCATGGCAGTCTCTTGACCATGTTCTTAAAGGAGGAAGGTATTGAGGAGGAGGATGCAAACCTTGTTTTACATTTGGCAGGACACTTGGCTCGAAAGATGATAGATGTCACAAAGGTGAAGGAGACTGCCCCTTCCGCAGGCCCTCCTCTTACTATAGCTGATCGACAAGCCCAGATGAGAGTTAGCAGGGTCATACGTTAGGGATACTAGAATTACAGCTGAAGATAGGAGGTCGACCCATCACTGCAGAGGAGGACAGCTTTAGAGATATAGTACCCGCTCACATAAAGTTCTATGTTGATATGCCGAGTGGGCCCAGTTTTTGTTGAGTCACTTGATGATGAAGAGGTCATATGTCACGACCCGAACGTACACGCGGATATTAGACACAGGACTAGGGACCCCGAGAGACCCCAATTCGACCCATGGAACATGCATATAACTAATCTCATTCAAATAAGCAGAATGATAATCATAAAACATAGCGGAAACGTAATTATAGCATAACATCAGGAAATACTGGACATATACATAGCTGAGCACTACATACTTGTCTTAAAGCCTCTAATATATAAGATGGGTTGATGGGACAACATCCCCAACTAAACCTACCAATACTGAAACATAAATAACATGAAATTCTTTCAAGCGACCCTCGGAACATAAGGACTCACCAATAAGCTGAAAGATTAAGCTGAGATGGACTAAGGGTGAGGATGAGCCTGAGATCCAGACCTTGTATCATGAAATGATACAACATAGAAAGTATGCGGTCAGTAGTGGAAGGTACCGAGTATGCAGGGTATGTAAAATGGACATTTTGGAGTAAATAAAACTCATAATAAATATATAAGAGAAGGACATCATGCTTACATTAAATCTTCATAATAAAGCATAAGGATCAAGACTTTCAAATCATTCATAATCATTCATTTTCATAATCGTAAGTAAACTTTATCAAAAAAGAACTTGAGCCACAACATAAACATAACAATGCATAAAACATGTGGAATAATGGAGGACTCGTCATAACCGACACCATCGTGGTAGAGCCTTTCATGATGCCCCACTAACTCGCTTAAGTGGGCAGAGCCGACCTTGGCTTGCAAGGCGAGGGTCGTGCATAAGGCGTGATATCACATTTGAGGGGATCATTATCAATACATCATATAATTAGAACCCACGGTGGCACGTGGTTATGAGACACCGGCGTAGTCCTTTGAACGCCGGGCTGCTCGGTGCTAGACACGGCTCCCAAAAACACGCATATAGGCTCATACATAAATAAATAACATCATGCATTAAGATTCATTGGCTAAAATATAACATTTATCATCATTGATCCCCCTCTAAAACATGCTTAGCCAAGAATCATAGGTCCTTTTCATCGGCCAACATCATAAATCGATAAATCATGTAATTCACTTCATAAATCATAAATCATCTTAAAATGTGGGCATTGCCCAATACTTCATCATATTCAATTCTTTCAAAACATGCTCATAAACATAGGTAACTTGAATTCATGCTTTTCTATAGTAAATAAACTCAAAATATTACATATTCATCGTAAATCATAACTTCCATGAATTTTCATCAAATGGGCATTTTCGATTTAAAAGATTGAAACATAATTTTAAGGAAAATAATGTAAAACCTGCCCATCATTCATAATTCAATAATTAAAACTAAAATAAATCAAACCCATAAAAAGAAATCACATTTTCATGCATTTAGGTAAAATCCCATAGACTTGGATAGAAGGATTCATGATTTAAATTGAATTTTGGGCATGGGTGAGGAAGAATTTCACCCATTCTAAAACCCTACATACCTGGGAATGGATTGATTTAGAGTTCCTTGAATACCAACAAAGAAATCGAAAATTTGGGAAAGACCTTGAATCTCCCAAAAATCTTTCTAAGCTTTTGCATGAGAATGGGCATGCATAAAGGACTTAACTCATCTATTCTTACTCCGAAAAATATCCGCTTGACATAGTTTAGGCCTTAGAAACTTAGGAATTACGAAACACCCTTATTAAGCGCAGAATTTTACGAGTGGCCGGTCCCACGAGGGACCTCACGGAGTCGTTGCCACGGAGTCACGACTCATGGCAATGATCCGTTGAGTCTGCTGTCCAAAACATCCAAGGGGACCCCTCGGGTGACTTCACGAGTCGTGAGGTCATACCATGACCTCATGGTGCAACTCCAGCTGCTTGCCCATTCCAAGTTGCCAAACATCCAAGGTAGACCACGGGGATGACCTCACAGTTGTGAGTCGACCGCGACTACGTGAGGCCCATGGACTCCTCACTCAAGCCTTGACAAACAATGCTGACCATGAGTCACCTCACGAATCGTGGTCACTCTTCTACCAATCTACTTCACGGGTCGTTCTTTGACTGGTGTGAATTTCAGTTTTCCTCTGTTTTTATACAGGTGATCCTTGGAGTTTCCGCGGTATAACAAACTATCACCATATACAATTACCGATTATTTAATCCGAAAACTGACGGAATGACTACCTCCGAAAAGAACTACATAGCTAGGCTGAATTCCAAACATCACAAACATATAACATATCATAAAACAAATACATAAATGCCGAACATGGTGATTAAAGGTGTAGGGCGAAAACTAATACCTCAAGTTGGAACCGCGTGGGAATGGGGGTATCAAGCCATTATATCTGCTTCGACTTCCTACGTAGCTCCCCTCAACATGCTGATTTCTCTATAATACTTTCTTGAAGCTACTTCTTTGTTCTCAGCCTCCAAACCACGGCGGTCGGAGTCTCGGCTGGAATTTCCTCATAGTTGAGATTATCCTTTACACCAACCTTTGTCTGCGATTTACTATTAAAGTTGATCACCCAAGCACTTTTTAAGAGCGGTAGATGAAACATGGGGATGAACTGAAGCTAATTCTGAAGGCAAGTACAACTCTACACCCACCTTACCAACTCTCTCCTGTGCTTTCGAGCATCACAATACACTACAAAGCTATTAGTGCCTGAGGTAAAGTCAACACTATTGCTGGTAGTCAGGTCTTCAACTTTGAAGCTTTTCTCACAGAATCAAACCATTGGAACTTCACCTTTTTCTGAGTCAGCTTAGTCAAGGTGCTAGCGATAGATGAAACATCGACAAACCTCCGGTAGTAGCCCGGCTAGACACAGAAGCTACGAATTTCTAAAGGATTCACCAGTCTGGGACAACTTCACCGCCTCAATTTTCTGGGAATCTACACTTATGCCTTCGCTTGATACCACATGAACTAGAAATGCCACCGAGTCAAGACAAAATTCACACTAGCTAAACTTTGCATACAACTACCGATCCCTTGAGGGTTTGCGGCCTTATTCTCAAATGGCTGGAATGCTCCTCCTCACTCCAGTATATAAGTGTCATCGATGAACACGATCATGAACATATCCGGATATGCCTTGAACACCTTTGTTCATTAAATCCATAAAAGCTACTGGGGCATTGGTTAGTCCAAAAGACATAACAACAAATTAGTAATGACCATATTGAGTCTGAAGAGAGTGGTCTTTGGGATGTCTGCTCTCCTGAACCACCTGAGCTGGTGATACCGGACCTAAGATCAATCTTAGGCTTGCCAGCGCCCTGAAGCTGGTCAAACAAATCATCGATCCTAGGTAAGGGTTTACCTATTCTCGGCGGTAACCTTGTTCAGCTGTCGATAGTAAATACACATGCGAAGGGAGCCGAGTCCTTCTTTCGAACAAATGGGCGGGTGCACCCTATGGAGACGGCTCGATCTAATGAAGCCCTTATCCAACGGATCCTTCAACTCCTTTAGTTCGGCTAGGGCAACCGGTAGGGAGGAATAGAGATAGGTTGCGTGTCGGGTAATAGATCGGAAATCACAAATCAATTTCCTTATTCGGACTTACCCGGAGCAAATCATCGGAAACACCTCCGAGATATTCGAACACCACAGCCCCCGGCGGAATAGTCGGGGTCTCGAACTCCACATCCTTAACCCTAACTAGGTGGTACATACGACCTTTAGAGATCATCTTCAGCAGGATAGGAAGTGTGACGATGATACCGCGAGCTACCTTCCGGTCCAACAACGGCTCACATGGAAAATGAAATTCCACCATATGGGTCTTACAATTAATCGAAGCATAACTGCAAACAACCAATCCATGCCAAGAATAATGTCAAAGTTAGTCATGGCTAACTCTAAAGGTGCGGGAGGTAACCTTATGCAACAAAAATTGTGGGAATTTTCTTTATACTCGTCTAGCTATGACCGAATCACCAACGAGTAAAGCGAAAACAATTCTAAAGAGGTGTCGGGACTAACTCCAAGGCTACTAGCAATGTAAGGAGTCACAAAAGACAAGGCATCTCCTAGATCTAGCAAGTCATAAAAATCAATGTGAAAGACACGTAACATACTAGTGACCACGTCGCGCGTGTGTTGCTCACAGTGCGAGGCAAGGGCATAGAATCGGTTTTGAGCCATCCGCCACCTCCACTGGTCGATGCTCCTGCACGAGGAGCAAAATAGGCTAGAGCTGCTGCTTTCCTGGTGGCCTGTGCATGACCCTATCATCACCACATTTAGCGTATGGGCATACTCGGCGCATGTGCGGATCTACCCACACCCGCTAGCAAACATACGGGCGAGCAGAGCTCGTCGGCATGACTCTTGACGCACTTCTGCGGTGGAAGTATACTCTAATTGGGTGACCCTCTAATCCCTCAACCACGAAGCCCTGCTCTATGATTCTCCTGGGCCTTGATGAACACTAGGCGATAGCCGGTGTTAGGGCTAGTGACCTCTGTTGAAACTATGGACGGTAGGCACCCCGGACCTCTGATGTAAAATCCATAGGCTTTGTCGCGTCCGAACCCTCTTTGCCTCCCTCTCCCTCACATGAGCCGCACTCCATCTGTGGGCGTACAACACTATGCGAGGAAAGTCTACATCCTGGTGGAGCATAGTAGTCCTGAAATCGTTGTCTAAACCTTGACCACACCATGAGCAGATCAGCTCACTTGCGCCCTCACGATCCAATCACTAACTTTGGGGGCGTACTTTGACAAGGTGAACTCAAGTGAGTAATCTAGAACTGTCATCTTTCCCTACTTGAGGAGTTCCACAAATTCAGCTGTTTTTAACTCCCTCATCTCTGAGGAGAGAACACGAGAAAGCCCATGTGGAACTCATGAGGTGATAGGGCCCGCTCCCTACGTGCATTCCTTCCATTGATTGTACCAAATGCAAGAGACCTCTTTTAGTTGATATGAGGCCAAGACCACACACTCCCCATTTTTCACCCCATAACACGAGTGACCTTTAATATCCCTTCAATAAACTTCGTGAATCTTGTCCACCTTTGACCCATTAAACTGGGAGGTTCATCCTCAGAAGTCTCTAATCCAAGTCACTCTGTTGCCATTACGTGGGACACGAGGGCAGCCAGCCACAGTTGACCTGACTAGCAGACTGCGCCAACATCTGAGCAGCTGCCCGAAACTCAACGTGGATGGCGCTGCAGTGTCGGGCTCCCCGAGGAACATGTGGAAACTGTGATGCCCATGGTCATTGCCATCTCTGTGGCCTTCATCATTTCCATTCCTCCTTCCATTCATTCTTCTAGGGCCATAATTTTGTCGTGAATCACAGAATTAGAGAGAAGGATGGAAAAGGCTTTTCATCGCGTAACATAGAACATGAAAGAAGGGAACATTTCCTAAACATCTAGTAGCCTCTTCATCATAAGTGTAGCGCGCTTCCCACACCCATAAAAAAAAAACTCTACTTAATGCGGCTTTGGACACCCTAGCACACTTCCAAACCTATTGCTCACGATACCAAGTTTGTCACAACTTAGAATGTACACATGGATAGTAAACACGAGACAAAAGGGACCTAGAGACCCCAAGTTGACTGGCACATGCATACAATTAATCTATTCAAATAAGTAGAATGATAATCATAAAACACGGCGGAAATGCATTATAGCATAACATGGAAATATTGGACATATACATAGTTGAACTACATACTTTTAAAGAAAGCCTCACAATATATAACATGGGTTGATGGGGACAACATCACCAACTAAACCCGACCAATACCATATATATTAATAACATGAAATTCTTTCCAAGCGACCCTCGGAACATAAGGACTCACCAATAAGTTGAAAGAGTAGGCAGAGATGGACTAAAGGTGAGGATATTTGAGATCCAGTTGTATCAATAAATGATACAACATAGAAATAGGTCGATGAGTGGAAGGTACCAAGTATGCGGTATGTAAACGGATATTTTGGAGTAAATAAAACTCATAATAAATATATAAGAGAAGGACATCATGCTTACATTAAACCTTTGTAATAAAGCATAATGATCAAGACTTTAAAATCATTCATAATCATTCATTTTCATAATCATATTAAACTTTATCAAAAAAGAACTTGAGCGACAACATAAACATAACAATATAAAACATGCGGAACAATGGGAGGACTCGTCATCACAGACACCATCATGGTAGAGCCATTCATGATGCCCCACTATCTCGCTCAAGTGGGCAGTCGGCCTGGCTTTCAGGTAAGGGTCATGCATTACGCGTGATATCACATGTGAGGATCATTATCACTATGATATATCATTAGAAACCCCGTGGCACGTGGTTGTGAGACCCTTTGGCGTAGTCCTTTGAGCGTCGGGCTGCTCGGTGCTAGACATGGCTATCAAGAAACATGCATATAGGCTCATACATAAATCAATAACATCACATTAAGATTCATTGGCTAAAATAAGCATTTATCATCATTGATCGGCACACAAGCGTGCGCCCACCTAGGGGTATGAGCGGCTTTGATGCCCTGGAAGGACCTGAACTACTAACTGGTGGGCCTAGGCACATCTGGTGCCCTGCTAGCTCTATCTCGGGTTCACAAGCAAAAGGAGCTATATAACGGCTGTAAACACGGCCTCGAATAGCCCCAGACTATAGCCACGTACTGTAATATGACTAACTAGAAACATCCTCGCAACCGAGGAACCTATGCGGGCCGACAGAGCCACCATATATCTAGTCATCTGAAACTTAACAAAGAAATGCGCTACGTGATAGGCAAGATCACCACCTCTTTTGTCGAAACTACGGCCCCACACGGCCATGCAGCAATGCTAACGGCTATAACAAGCGCACGGCCTCACACGGCCAGAGGCTCAACCGACCATAGGGAGATAGCATATACAATATGCAAGCCTCTATGAGTAACAATAGAAATGATCGGGATAGACGACCTACCCATCTTGTACAACAAAGAAAAGAGCTACACCTCTGGAAATCGGACTCCAGATGACGAGGAGGCGTGACTCAATGGATGCGGCTGGAATCACGAGGGGATCGCCTCCTCGTCTATTAATACCTGCGGAACCCAGTAATGCGGCGCCCCAGCACAGGCGTCGGTACCGCCAGTGCGAGTATACCAACAACTGAATAATACAGCTGAAATAAGCCATAACCCAGCAAATGCGGCTAGCAGAGATAGCCGAATCGAGAGCGAAACATGAACTAAATCATGCTTCCTGTGCGATAAGGCGGAGGCGTGCACAGCGAATCTTGCAGAGGCACCTTTAACTAGTAGCTAGTATATAGCACAAAAATAGATATACAAGTAGCAAGCAAGAGCCAATACCAACCCCCATAAGCAGGATGGCGCCAAGCAAGCAAACAATCTATATGCCACTGCACAGTTCAAAACCATCAAAAAATAAGTCCTCCACTCATCTTCTCACTAGGAGCTCCTCCTCACAGAAGCCCCTGGGTCTAAAACAAGACCTTGGCCTCACGATATAAATAGTGTGCGAGTGGGGAGGACTACATCGATGTCTGGTCCCGGAACACTCAACGGGGCTATACGAAGCAGTGCATCTTTGTTCCCTGGGCAACTCAGCAGGGAAACATCTGTCTTTGGACAGTACCACGGACACATACTCGATAGAGTTTGTGATCTTTGTAATGATGATCGGAGCGTATGAGGAAAGCTACCATCCCCATCTTCATCCAAGCTAGAGACGGCATGCCACCTGGGAGTAGCGTAAACCCACCCGCTCAGAGTGGGCGACACGATTACCAGCCCGGGGCGGCGGGAGCGTGTGGGGCCCTCACGCCACATCAAGTCTCAACAAACAAATAGCACATATAAATAGCGGCATGTATAACTTCAAAAAAGACTATACAGAAATCCAGTTTTCTTATTAGATCTCTTTCATATTAAGCGATTCTTCCGGTTATGCGGTCGGAAATCTTTATTTAACTGGTGAAGCTGTCTGTAGCCAGGATACTATCTGTCTTAATGGCTAATCATGGCCAATAACTGCAAATCTGTCACAGATGGCTAGTCTATAGCCATAGGCTAATTTGAATAACGATGCTGTGCCATGTCTTTTGTCTGTCTATACGGTTACTTTACTAACTTTTATTCTAAAAATACATTTCTTTTATTCTACAACATGCTTGCTAATCATACAATAGAATTTTGTCTTGAGATCTGGAATGCTAACTGCTTAGCTGGCGCATGCTTTTCTATCTTTGGTTTGAATACGATACGGCAACGCAAGCAGTTACTAAACTTTTCGATACTCAACGTTCAACTCAGAATTCAATTACGGAGTTTACTATGATTATACGACTAAAACCTCTAACTTGCTGGGAAAGCGCTTTACATACCTTAACCTCGAGTTATCGGCGCCACAGGCGAGGCTCGGTGGTACTCCGGCTAATTCTCCTAGCTGATTCATATACATGTCATCAATTAGTGCTAAATATAGCTCTAATATGAGGCAGTCACTTTTAATACTAATTATAGCCTAAACTTAGGCTTGTCGAAAGAACAGTCGAAAACTTGCTATTTTGAAGTCAGGAAAGGAGAAGCTAGCACTACGGCTGGAGCACATAGACGGTAGTTGGAGCAATTCTACTTACCTTAGTCAGATAGCTCGTGATTCGTGTATTTCAAAACAAGTCCGTGAGTGTCCCTGCTGCTAAATATAAATTTTTTCGAGGTTAATTTGAGTTTTGAACACGTTTAGCGAGCGTAATTAAACGATAATATATATCTCACTCTTCGTCTCTCTACATTTTTCTCGTTTTTTTTCTTGAAATTTTCTAAGTGTTATATCATAATAAACTGAAGTGGGGGCTTTATATACTTGGGCCTGGACAGGCCCAGCGTGTCTGAGCTAAGCGGTGGCCCCCTCATGACACGGCGCCATCCTTGAGAGGAGCTCTGCCCGGCGCTTCCACGGTGGTTCGGCGGGGTTTTACGTGGGTCATCCCGAGCCTTTTCTAGCACATATGGCTTTCAAATATGCTTAACCCATGTGTGAATAGGCCATCTAGATAGGGAATCTACGAGTGTAACATTCTCCCCCCTTAAGAACATTAGATCCTCGAATGGAAACTACTATCTAGAGGAATTCTCAACTTATCTTGACTTACTACTTTGGGAAAATTTCAGCAGAGTTTCCCTGTAATATGGCTATCCCAAAAAGCCTGAAACCTTGAGAAAAGTCAATACGGTACACCTTGATACTTTAAAGTTCACTTGATAGCTAAACATCAATCTTTCTCATTTCATACATATACAACTATAAGGTACTGCATAAATAATATACGGACATACACAATGGCGACTAGGCCTGGAATAAGTGAGGATATCTAGCTTTATTGTCTTATCGGCCTCCCACGTCATCTCCTCTCGGTTACAGTTACGCCTGATACTTTGTGAGACGCAATATCTTTAGTTCTCAATCTGCTTGAATGTTGTTTGTCTAGGATAGCTCACGGAACCTCTTCATAGGCCAGCTCTTCTGTAACCTGGATATCCTGGACTGGGACTGCTCTTGATGGGTCTCACCAAGCATTTCCTTAGCATGGATACATATGAAAGGCGGATGAAACGAGATTCTAGTGCGGAGAGCAAGTTCAACTCATACGCCACTTGGCCTATTCTTCGACAGATACGTGTGGCCCAACAAATCTTGGTGACTGACCTTTCTTTCGAATCATCACCCCTTTCACCGGAGACACTTTCAAAAATACCGATCATTACTTTAGAACTCGGATTCTACTTGTATACATCTGCGTATGATTTATGGCGACTCTATCGATCAATAGGCGTTCTCGATAAGCTTTACTTTCTCTACGGCTGAACAATTTTGCCCAATCAACGCTGATTCTCCTATTTCAAAACAGTCAATAGGTGATCTGCATTTCCGCCCGTATAATGCCTCGAAAGAGGCGCAGTACGGATAGGCTTTGGTGATAGTTTGTTATTATAAGCAAACTCGATTAGGGGCAATTGCTCATCCGGCTACCACCAAAGTCTAGCACGCACGCTCGAACATGTCTTCGAGCGTTTGAATGTGCGATTCAGCACATCCATACATGCGAGTGGAATGCGGTACTGGAATTAATCTACGTACCAGAGACCTCTACGAAGCATTCTTGAAATCTAGCGTAAACTATATCCTCTACTCGAAATAATGGATACTTTGGCACTCCGTGCAACTGACTATTTCTCTAATATACAACTCGGCATAATCTTCGGCGAAAATGGTTCTCACTAGCGGGAAATGAGGCGGATTTGGTCAATCTGTCTGCTATCACCCATATAGAATGGTATCATGCGATGCGGGGGTAATCTTGCCCACAAAATCCATATTCAGCACTTTCCCATTTCGACCGCGACTATGTCTGAGTTAACCGCTTGGTTTTACGGTGTTCTGCTTTCACCTGTTGTGAGTTAAGGACTGGGCTACAACCCAGGCCGTAGTAGTTTGGTCGTGATAATGTACCTCGTTCATAATACTGTGGCGGAGCCAAAATATCTGGAACACGAAACTGACCTTTGCATAACGAAGCACTTCGTCCTCAGGTTATACGAAATCGGCACTTTACCTTCTTTGGTCCCCCTGTCCTTAAGTTGGACAAGTCAGGTCCTCATATTGCCATTCCTTTACCTCGCAACTAATGACGACACGGTAGTATTACGAGATTACCGCTCTGTTTGTCCTTCATTCCTATCATACGAGCGTAAATTGTTGACCAATTGGGGTACATTTCTCTGGATAGACCGGATTTGTTACATTACAAGTACGCCAACTCTAACAGATTTGTAGCTAGAGGCGTTTGTACTTCATTTTCTCTTCTTGAAGTGACACAACATATTCATATTTAGAGAGCTTGGCATGTAATTGATGGTCATCTTTGGCTTATCTGCAAGACAGCGACGGGTAATTTCAGTATAGCTAGAGCTTATACGGCCTTATGGCACATGCTAAGGCTACTTATTCTTTGGGATAACTACAGACGGCCGTCTGCGCACCTTGTGCCTTTATCGATCGGAGGATCTGATATTGACCATGATCTCTAATAATGCAGTATAACACGGAACAAGCTGAATAGGCCAGGCTTAATCGGGCTTACTCCCAGGTGATCAATCTTCGGATCTTTGGAGATCCCTGGTCTCTTGGTCTTAGTAAACAACGTGTAGGTACCATTCCTTGTTCCTTGTAAGTATCACTTTGGTTATCTTGCTATTCTAGGGAATTCTCGGTCTTATGACCTGTGCATGAAGCGGCCACTAAGGCTTTGTATCTAAATATCTTATGAGAACCGAATTTGAGGCACTGATGCAACTCACTGACTACGGATGTGGACCCTTTCTTGGTACCCACGAGCTTATCTTGGAATGGTGGTGACTTGCGAGGTGTTTCATGCTGCTAGGATGACTAAGGCCGACTCTCACCTACAAATTTGGGAAAATGATGTCTGGCAAGCAATAAGGCGGAAAATAGTTATAGGTATTACTAACCTCGAATTATGCCTATTAGGCCTCTAATTCTGGTTTTTGGCACGTGATAATGTTACTTGATCTTTAGGGATACTTCCTGTGGAAATACGAGATACTTGGTAGATTAGCTAGACCATCTAGCTTATGCTCTTATCATAGGTCCAGGCTACTAACTCTTGTAAGCACGAAGCCTAGATGCGGCAACAACATATAGAATCTGTTAACTCAATGGCGGGGTAGGACGGTTTACATGGCTTTTCATACGTCATCATACTTAACACCTTCTCTTCTCCTTTCTCTTTTTCTTCTCTTTTTTGGCAAGGGTCCTACGGTGCAATGCATATATACTTCTGGCACTAATCGGCATCTGTGTGATTGTAACCCCTATTGTGTTTGCTCGCGGCATATCATCATCTGTACACATATATATCAAATAACTATGTACAATACATACTAAGTGCAGTAATACGTAATCTCGACATGCTTTGCTTTGAATTCCATGCTGACAATATGATATACCGCTTCTACGGTCTAATATTACCACTTTGCCCTCTCTTATCTTTCATTGTATTGTCACCCCATTACGGAAGTAACAAACATATAAACTTTAGTTATGGTCTTAACATTTGAAATTAGCCACTCTTCTGTGCATGGGGTCAACATTCAAATCTTGTGGCCTTACTTGGCATTATGTTGAGAGCCATGTTTGTCTTGGGTCTTATCTCTAGGCCACACTAGATTGAGTCATTTGTATCGGTAATTTCTTAACTCTCCGTAGGCGGACATGACGCGGCGTACGAGACTCGCAATCTTCACTTTGTCTCTTAGGCTGTGTCAAGGCTTACCTTAATACAATATTCTATCAATGCGGGGTGATTCTAATTTAGCCACAAAATCTAGTATTCCACCTTTCTCCTTATCTTGTAAAAATTTGAGCTCACGGGGTTCGAGTACTGCTTTTCACTATTAATAAGATTGCGTCGGGCCTCGGCCTATAGCACTTAGAAACAGTCGGACCCATCGGTCACATGACCTCTCTACCTTTGATATCACAATGGATCATAACTATAATCTTACAGGTATGTCTCGTGTACACATTGCTTATACATGGCGGACTTGGCCTTTTTATGTCTCGAATTTGACTTTTCAGGCATTCACATCACTATGGTCTTTACCACCGCCGGGTGAGCTAGCTGATCTTACTTGCTCTTCACGGCTCTCTAACACTTCTTGGAATTAATCAATCTATCTTACTTACTACTTGTTTTGGGCAGCCCCACATCAATTCTTATGCCCCTTTACTGTACTGGAATCAAGGTCAAGAGGTGGGAATAACTCCTTTTCTTTTTGTTGCAACTAGCGAAACATAGAAATTGTGTGCATGCGGAAAGATGAAGGTGGGAATCTGCATTTCCCTCTCTTTCTCATGCTGCTCGATGATGCGTATTGTCTGATATCTTAATCAGATCTTATATATCTAATAAATAAGTCGACTGTTATGTATATTATACTTAGGCTTCCTATTAGAGCGTTATCAGCATATCTTTGGAAATAGTGCGGAGTAAGGTATTACGCCCAGGAGGCCTCACCGGTACCTCCTCGCTGCTTTGTAATTATCTTGTAACTTTGGATGGTTGCCTCTTCTGTTGCTATATACGATCTTACATGCAGCTGATAGCGTATTCTTGCGTCTGCCTTTGTCTGTAACCAAAAGAATATGGTAAGTTTTTAGGGACTCAGCCTACTCTTTGTACCGCTCTATAACACGACGGCGAGAAAGAGTAACCATCCTATCATGCCTCGCAGCCTCCTGGCTATAGTATGTGGTGCACAACACATCCATAGACAAGACTCTAGTGCGGCTTACGGTTTACAGGACACGACTGCTACGATACCAAGTTTGTCACGCCCACATGCAGAGGTATGGCGGCACGATGCCTGGAAGGACTGAACTACTATTTGGTAGGCTAGGCACATCTGGTGCATGGCTAGCTCTATCTCGGGTTCTGGAAACAAAGAGGCTATATCTCGAGTGTAAACATAGCCTCCGTGGCCCAGACCTATAGCCACTGTACTGTAATAACGGCTAACCGAAACATCCTCGTAACCGGGAATCTATATGGGCGACAAGGCCACCATCTTTGTCTAGTCATCTGAAACTTAACAAAGAAATATTGAAAAGCTACGTGACCGGCAAGGTCACCACTAACATCCAAGCTACGGCCCAACACGCGGCCAACATAAACGAAATACTAACGGCTATAACAGCGCTCGCACGGCCGATTCAACCAACCAGAATATTATATACAATCGCAAGCCTCTATAGTGCTGCAGAAATGATCGGGACAGGGCCCGGCTACCCATCTTGTATAACAAAAAGGAAAAGAGCTACACCTCTGGAAATCGGACTCCGGATGATAGGGCGATGGCTGAGTAGCTGGCCAGAATCTGAGGATCGCCTCCTGTCTATGAGTACACCTTGCCCTTAATCATCTGTCCTTACTGGGCGTTAGTACGGTACTGAGTATGCAAAAACAGCGAAATAATACAATGAAAATAGTAACATAACTTAGCAAATGCGTATAGCAGAGATAAGCGGATGAGAAGCGATGGTATGAATCATGCTTCTGTGCGATAAGGCGGAGGCGTACTGTAGATACGACGGCCTGCTGTCTAGTAGCTAGTATATAGCACAAAAATAGATATACAAGTAGCAAGCAAGAGCCAATACCAACCCCCATAAGCCGGATGGCGCCAAGCAAACGACAATCTATATACCCCTACACAGTTAACCGGCCAATAAGTCACTCACTCATGTTGCTCACTAGGAGCTCCTCTACCCGACCCCCTACAGGTCTCAGGCTCGGGCCTTGGCCTCCGATATAAGTAACAATGTACGAGTCCGGAGGACTCTGTACGATGTGCACGCGAGATAGAATTAAGTTCCGGAACCTCAACGGGGCTATGATGGAAATTTGTGCACATTGCTGGAATAACTCAACGAAACATACATCTTGGACAGTACCTGGACACATACTCAATAGAGGCATCGTGCTGTAAATACTATCAATGATATGGGGAAAGCTTCATCCCATCTTCATCGAAATTTGGTGATGAGCCCGCAAGTGTACGGGTCGTACAAGTAACATAGTGGCTCTTTTTAGGCCGAGATATCGAACCCACGGGGGCTGGACTACGGGGTAAAACCTTTTCAAAGTGTTAATTTACTAAAACTCTAATAATGAAGACAACAGTGTAAAGAAGAGTTTTATATTTTGGAAACTACTTTTATAACTAAGTAAAATGTTTATACGATTGAATATGAACTATGGATGTGAGCATGCGAGGCTAAAATGAACATGTAAAGAAATTAAATATCGATATACATGGTTTATCTTTCCTCCGGTTGCTAGTAGGAACTTATGCCTATGGATTAAAACTCTCGTATTTAACCTAACTTAAGAATCATGAACCTTCCACCTACATTTTCGTGATAAGAAGAAATTCAGTTTCTAGCTATACAAAACCGATTCCACATGACTAATACGACTGTCGGGTATATTTCTATCACGAGAGGTAAATCAATTCCCCAAGCATTTCCCAAACCAAGAAAGATCATATCCTATTAATTCACAACTTTCCAGTTTCTTGCCCTCTCGGGTGAAACCGTACTTTTTGGATTTACATTAACATTGGCGGATATTAACGTAGTAAGAACAAGAATTACATGGAACGACCATAGAAGAAAAGATGAAACAAACCGGATAATCAATAATTACATTCAAACAATGGTTTATAACCTCGCAAGAAAAGGGATTTAGCCTCTCATTTGTGGATTGAACATCGTTAAATATGAGTGGTAATCATACAAACAATTGAAAAGGAAGAAGAAAGGGATAGAAAAAACCCTAGAATTTTCGTCCTCAAAGGCACTGTAACCAGCGTTCTTGCTCCACCAAGTCGGAATGTGAAAATAAACCTAAATTGTGCTTTTATAATAGTAGGAATTTGTCCCGGAATAACAAGCAACGTGTCACGGAGTGTAACGCGGAGCGTGCCTCCGTGACACGCCCCGAACGCGGAGGCCTTCTGGAAATCGCCCCAAAAATCGACCACAGCGGCCACCTGTAGCGTTAGCGGCGTGGCACGAGTTGCCAGGCCAGCCGCGTTGCACAAGGCGTCGAGCCACCCTGCGTGGCACGCTGCCAACGCAGTGAGGGCGCTGTGTGGGCAACCTGCCTGCCGTGGCACGTTGCCGACGCGGGTGGGGCATTTTAGCAGGCCTCCTTTCTGCCAAACGTTTGCGTGTTTCTTCCGTCTCAAGCCTCTACTTCACCAACTCATGACTTAGCTCCTCAGAAGTCATCAAAAACCTACAAAACAAAGCTAATCATGTTGGTTAGCACTTATCTTCACTTTTATAAAAAATCACATGAAAATGTATCAAATAGCTTAGACAACACGACTAATTTGAGTTGTAAAGCGTATCACGGGACCTATATTATTTTCCGTGATCACAACCCCACACTTAAAGCCTTGTTCGTCCTCGAACAACCTTTTACATCTCATGAAAAATAAAGACTCAGACATAACTAATCTAGCACGATGATTCAAATTACGGCTATGATTATTTAAGATATGACTAAAAATAAAACATGCTATAAGAAATACAACTATGTTAAGACTTCTTAACCTCAGAATCGACTCTCCAATTTTAGCAAACTCATGTCAATCAGGCGGTGAGAACTCCCACATGAATTTTATCCTTCCTTAAACATGTGCCCTCACGGAAAGAGAGTTACCCAATTTCACACGCAAAAACCTTTTTTATATCACAACATGTGTGGGTACATAAATAAATTTCACTCACTCTCACAAAGAATTCACATGCACCATGTGACCCATAAGCTTGCCTTTAGTGTTGTACTCCACTAATTTATGAGATGTCTGAATGTAAGATCACGTAGGAATTAACAGGTTGTAATGTACTCAGGTGCAGTGCAGTGCTATTGTGATCGATAATAGTGACTATCTTCCCTAAGCGCTTTCAATACATCACGCCCTGTTCTGAACCACTTCCCTTACTTCACCTTTTATCCTTGGTATTTTCTTTTTACTCTTTTGCTCCCCCATTTCTTTTTAGGCACTTTTAGCTCATTAGTAAGGAGTTGTATAAATAATTTTTCATTCATTTGTTTTCTTACTCCTTACTAATAATCCATATTTACAGTGCACACCTTTGACCTTTCTCACTTTTTACAACTTTCACTTTTCCTTTCTTTTCATTCATCTCACTCCTTTCCTCTTTTGGTAGTTTTATTTTTCCTCTTTTGCTCCCCCATTTCTTTTAGGCACTTTTAGCTCATTAGTAAGGAGTTGTATAAATAATTTTTCATTCATTTATTTTTTTACTCCTTACTAACAATCAACCATTTTCACAAAAGTGCACCTTTGACCTTTCTCACTTTTTTTTACAACTTTCACTTTTCCTTTCTTTTCATTCTTCTCACTCCTTTCCTCTTTCAGATTTTTCTTCTTCAAGCACTTAGGAGCTTTGGATCAAATTCA
>JACEIK010004925.1:0-22060 GCA_018107945.1 Datura stramonium
CACTCATTACTCGTAGCTTTTTTCAAAGTAGAGTCATACTTATACCCTTGAAAGTCTTGTCTATCGCTTATAGAGATTTGCTCATTTTCCTGTGCATAATGAAATAGTTGTGTAATTAACAAATTAATCTCTTACCCAGAAAAATAGAATCAAATATTTGATTTAATTCTTTAGTGAGTTTAAAGCACATAAACTTATACATGATTTTGTATATGAGAGGGTGTGCATTTTCTTTGGATGTTGCATTGGATTGCGGGCAATAAAATAATTGGGGAATAGAGAGTGGGTAAATACTTAGCACCATAAGGTATATGCATCAAATCAAATAATTTAATCGTAGAAATTAAAATTCTAAGTGAAAATACATATAATCCAGTAATAGTTAGGCAATAAATTGGTAAGTGTATAACCAAAAGACAACTGGTAAATCATAGAGCAATTGGTCTATATGTATATTCTTGTACTTTAATTGATTGTACAACACACATAGAATATAAAAGGATGGAAGTATAGACAAATAATAAAATAATAAAAATAAAGAAAAATAATTTAAAATAAAAGGTGAAAGTCACCTTGTCCAAGGATGATCTTTCGAGNTCCAAGGATGATCTCTCGAGCTGTTCTTTGAAAAAAGCAGTTATTTTCTGAACAAAGTCAAGCTCCTCCTTAGTTTTCTCAATTTGTTCCCTTAATTTTCTTTCAACGGCAAGGCAACCATGTACTGAATTTTCTTCTCTAATTTTAGACTCTAAAATTAATGTTTCAGCCATTTTTGTCTTCTGCTCATTATCAGCTACAAAATTAATTATCTTTATGATGCTTCTTACTTTGTAAAGCCTAATCAATTTCTTAAACTCCTCAACTTTGTCGGAAGAAAAATATGGAGCTGATGGGCAATTCACACCGCATCTTTTTCTTTTGTGTTTACATGCTGCACATTTACCATTAGGTTCGACCGCATCTGCATTTTTCATCTTCTTCAAACTAATTGAAAATTAATCCTAAATACATAAAAGAAAAGTATTCCCTTTTTGTTCGTCTACCTTAATATGAAAATGGAGAACTGAGTAGAATAAATAAAATTCATTGTATTTATTACAGCATCAGATTACATTAGAAATAATGCAATATGATATTTAATTAAATAATTATTTGGCCTAGATTTTTTTCTTTAAATGAGAGTGATATGTTATATTTTTTTAAATTTAAAATCCTTCATATTATTATATATTATGACGGTTCAAATTAAGTTTAATGCGCTTTATCAAAAAACATGATAAATTTAAGTGTGTTTTTTCACGAGGAATAAAGATTAAGTTAATGCATATAAATAGAATGCTTAGCTGACAAGAAAAGAATGAAATAAGCATTAAATAAAAAAAAAACATCAAATGTTATTTAATTAGTCAAATAGCAGTGAAACAATTAAAATAAAAAGGTAAAGGAAGTCCTACATGTTTTTGATTTTCTTGATTGAAAAGAAATTCCAATTTATAATGATATGCTGTTGAATATGTTGAAATTTCTTCAATTACAGTAATTTAGTATGCAAACATATTCATATTATATTACCACTTAATCTTACGAATCTTTCATATATTATAGTCTAATCATTTTTACTTTTTCAATCTTGTTATGATAGTCAATTTGATTAAATACATCTCAAATATGTAAATTATCATTAAACCATATCAGTTTTGGTATCATTATCCATGTTTTGTCGCAATTCAAAATCTACTAGCCGTGATGACATTTGCGCCAAAATCGATAGAAAAATTATGATCCAATTTTAGTTATTTTTTACAATTAAGTGAAATAGTAGTAGTAAAGAAATATATATAAATCATAAATAGAATATAAAATTTTAAAATAAAATTATTTCAAAAAGAAATAGTTGGATGGTAGGTGCAGAAGAAACAAAACACGCTCCCAAACCTACTACCACAGATACAAGAGCCTATTAGAAGAATACAAGTCTGAAATGAAATAATACAACTATCATGAAATAATACAACTATGATGAAATAATAGAGAAAAAATAAAAATAATAAGAGAGGAAGTCCACTTCTACGGAGCAGTAAGGCAGCACATCCTGAAACCATTGCACACACAGCCATAGATTCAGACCGCTCTGCATTCTCCACTAGTGCATAGATGTGGACTCGCACCCAACAAGGAGCGCACAAAGTATAGTATGAGGACAAAAATAACACGAACCTAGTAAGTTTCACTGTCTAACACCGATAAAATAGTGACAAGCCCGATGGCTGAAAAAACTTGAATTAATATTAATCAGATATAAGCACTATTAATTAAGCAATAAACATATATAAATGTGAAACAACTCAAGTTAAAAATATATAATTCTCATAAATTACAAATATAAAGACAAACAATAAAATCCAACAAGTCAGATATAGTGAATGCAATATAAAGAGATGGCGAAGGTTGGTAATCCCATGCGTACCACAAACTTATGAACAATCAACTCAATTATAAATATAGTGAATTCGAGCTGTGAATGACCAAGAATAATAATGTTTGTCAATAGTTTATTAGAAAATAAATAATTTAGGCAACAAAACTGTGACATTCCTTCAAATTAGCAACTAATGTTCTTATATAAAACGTGACATATGAATAAAACCAGATAAATATGATATGAAATGTAATTGCCAAATTAACTGGTATACACATGCTCCTGCAGTATAATTTACTTGACCTATGGGAGACTCACGAGGTCTATGTACTCTTGTGAAAACCTTTCTATATACCCCTCGGATAATCCAACCAATAGGTCATAAAAACATCATTCCATCTCAAATCCGTCTTTTAGACCCCATTGGATAATCCAGTATTGAGGCTATCGCATCATCTTTCCAATCGAGACCTGGTCCATTTTTCATGACCGGAGCATACACCCCGGATGCGATACGGGATTTAGAACTACGAATGACTCCAACTTAACCCATGGCATATCGTAATACTAACATAATCTGACTGAAAAAGAAAACTAAGCGGAAGCTAACTGAAATATAAACCATTCATTATGCGTAAGGATATAGCTCGTTAACAATAATATATCATAAGCTGATACTACACTACATTGTCTAAAATCCTCTACTAGTTTGATGAGCTGTTGGGACAAGTCCCCAGTTAATTCAAAAATTTGAAACTAAAATAATACTGAAATGAAAAAACAACAATATTGTAATATGCTTTCGTTCTCCCACTTTTTAAGTTTCCTCTTTATTTCGACACTAGTATATGAGAATCCATAAACTTTATCAAATATCATTTTATGTCACTGAAACTATTTTTTTTTTAATTATAATATTTAAAAATAAGATCTTCATTGCAAATCCTGCTACTTGCTCCCATGATTATCCTTGAATTCAACCCTACAATATAGAAAAAANTAATTTCACTTTAAAATACTCATTTCACTCTTAATGAGATGATTTTTAGCCTAGATCACAAGTTTTAAAAATCTTTTTATATTTTTTTAAATTTTGTGCGCAATCAAAATATATCACATAAATCGAGACGGAGAAAGTATGTTTTTTGGAGTACAAACCTGGGTAACGAGGGCATACAGAGACAAAGTAATGTAACTACTAAGTACTTGAACCATCAACCTGCATGCATGGCACACATATGCAAAGAAATTATAATGTTTTTTTATTTTTTGAAAAAATATCAACTTTAAATACCAAAAAAAAAAAATTAATTAATTAAGAGAAAAATAATTCTGATGGAATTATGACTTACGCTAGAACCACCCTGACAACGATGATCTCCACATGCTCATGATAACAGGATTTTATTCCAAATTGCCACTGAAATATTTAATTTTTATCAAAAAGAAAAAGTATAAAAGAAAAAGAGTTGTTAATTAATTATAACAAGAAGTTATTCTGCTTCCGTTATTAAAAAATATGGAATTTGTTAATAATTTTCGGCTAATCCATTGCTAAAAAATTTCTATCTAGTTGAGTTTTCTTATAATCCGTTTAATTCGTAGCTAAATGAGCTTAGCACTAATTTTTATTATTTTATTATAAAATTTTAGTATTCATGAGTAAATGAGAGAGTGTGGCCAAAATTAGGGCAGAGATTTACCGTCACCCAAATAAAGAAGGCCAGCTCAAATGCATTCTACAATCAAGTCATGGAACACCAACAAAATAGATAGATAAGTTAGTAATTGTTAGAGGAGATTTCAAATGAAAATTTGATTCTTTAATTTTGCTTATAAAACTAACTATGAATTTACCTTTTTATATATACATGAATAATATAAAAAAATATTTTATATTAATTTAAGATAACTAATACATGCATGTTATAACATAAAAAATGAGACTTAATAAAGAAATTAAGTATGGTAGCTAGTTTAAATATGAGTTATGTAACTATTAAATTCTGCATAAATAATGTTATGTGTTGTAGCTGGTTAGGAGGTAAATTATTCATGCATAAAATTAATAAAGTGCTGGTTTGAAATTTAGATACCGGCTTGCATAACTAATATATGTATAATTATGAGGAGAATCTATATATTATTTATACAGATTAGAAGGTGGAGTAACTTATACATGAATAATTAAATCATACATAACCAATTGTCATATAAAATAATATAATTCCTCGTAACTAATCTATATATAACTAATATCGTAACTCTAACGGCTACCAGCGACCTGTTAATTTGTTGTATATAGGTGATTATAATACATAAAAATGAGGTGAAAGGAGAAATTGCTTACTATGAAAGGATGTAGTGCAGAAGGGTCAAAACAAATTGAGGTTGATTAAACCAAAATAGATTATCATTAGGTTGGACCAAAGGGGATCAATAATGACAGTGTCAGGTTTCAGTTGAAGAGCCATTTGGGCTACAATTGTCTCCAGCTTTGTCCCAATCACCAACACTGTCTATGAAAATCAACAATTAACAAAAATCTTGACTTTGCAAGTATGTAATAGTGAAGTTTCAACATGGATGAAACTTAAAACTAAAGCAAATTAAATAGAAAGATTTTTGTATTCTTACAATGAGTGGGAGAAATGATACCCAGATAGACGTTCCAGTATGTTTAAATTAAATTAAGAAAAAAATTCAATTTGAGAAACCAAGTTTTTGTGAGACTATAATAAATGAGAACCTATATTTGATGGATTCGATAAAATTTTAGACCTCCGGCATAATTTTCGCGAGAGCAAAATCAAGTGGGGGATAGCCTAGTTATAAAAAGGAGCTAGAAAGAAATTCTATAATTGTTTTGTGTTTTCAAGTTCCACTTTTATTTTCTTTGATGATTGATAAAATAGATAAATTAAAATTTCTTTTTGCAAAGGGTAACATTAGATAATTTATGTAATAATTTACAAACCTTTCCAAATAACCATCATGATATCCTTTCTAGTGCTTCAACTAGCACTACTTCTACTAATACATAATATGTCTATATAATGTATCCTTTCAACCTATATATATTATATCAGCTATATGTTTTTTTTTTCCTGAAAGAATGATTATTTAAGTTAATTTCTTATTAAATGTCAAAATGGCGAGACATAATGTAATTAAATAAATTAAAATATATATGCTCTCGATAATAATTTAAATTTTTAAATCAGACAGTCTCATAATTCAAGAAGATATATCGACAAACATACCATGAACGTCAACCAACAAGAAGATGACAACCACTAACCACATGAAAGGGTTGTTTCAGTAAAGAAAAAAGAGGACAACATGTTAGGATAATCATAAACATATATATATGATGATATAAATCATTTCCACGTATAGAAGAGATTCATATATAGCTAAACCTAACTAGCTTTTGATTAAAACTGTGCCATGTTATTGTGAAGCATTTTAACTCTCATGGTTAATTGACATATATAATAGTAGTTTTATGTATAGATTAAGCCTCTAATTGCAAGCAATCCAATGACACTGGTGGACTCTGTTAAAGTGGGTTAAAGTCCCACATTGGTTGGGGAATGGACTGATGGTTTGTTTATAAGGACTTGGGCAATCCTCCCCTCATGAGCTAGCTTTTGGGGTTGAGTTAGGCCCAGGTGTCATATCTTTACATGGTATCGAGCCAAATAAATCGATCCTCCCTATTTGTAAGTAACCACCGTTCGCGGATCGAACTGATGTTCTCTTGGGTTTAGTGCTTCCTCTAGATCCGTTTAGATCTATTGTTGCTGCTGTTGTTGGTTTGGTTTAGTTTGGACGGCGTTGTTGGTTTGGTTTTGATTTTGACTAGGGTATTTGTTCTTATCGTTGTTTTGGAGTTGCTTATCTTCTTTTGTATTCACTTTGCTTTTGTCAATATGGCTGGAAAGGATGATTCTCTCAAATCCATTAACACTCAATTAGATGGAAAAAATTATGCGTATTGGAGTTATGTCATGAAGAATTTTCTTCGTGGCAGAATATGGGGCTATGTTCTTGAGTTAAATCCGACCTAAAGATGAGAAGAGTGAAACTTTTGTATTGTCGTTGGATTTATGGGAAACTGCTAACTCCAAGGTTATCACTTGGATTAACAACTCAGTAACTCCGTCAATTGGTATGCAATTGGCTAAATATGACACAACAAAGAAATGCGGGATCACTTGGAGAGACTGTACACTTAGTCTAATTTTGCGAGACGTACCAATTAGAATACGATATCGTGCTCTTCAACGGAATGCTATGAGCATTCAAGATTTCCTACTGCTATGTCTGATTTGTGGAATCAATTGGCCCTTACTGAATCTGCAATTGAAAGGTTTTTGCGCACAATATATTGCTAGGAGGGAAGAACAACGTTTGGTTCGATTTTGATGGCATTACGTTCGATTTTGAAGGAGCGCAGGAACAATCCTTCATCGATCTCCCCTCCCCCACGGTTGATTGAGTTGTCCATGAACTGATTGCAGAAGAGATAGTATCAAGTCTCAATTGGATAAAGGGTCGAAAGCACCTACTACTCCTGCTGTGTTTGTTGCTTCACCGGATCGGTCAAACCACCGTTCTCAGATTCCAATCAATCGCGACGACTCCTAAAGTTGCGTTTGATGAGTGTGCATTTTGCAAGCAGAAAAATCATTGGAAGAATCAGTGTCCGTTGTTACTCAGCAAGGTTAAGTCTGATCAGCAATAGAAGAATGGACAGCCACACTCCTTTGGTACTCCTCCACAGGTTATTCTTTGCTCTCATCGATGAATGCGAGTCTAGCAGCACCATGCCTCCTTCGGCGTTGGATCTCGGGTGTTCGGAACAGTTGGAGAGTTTTGGCATCAATCCTGCTGCCATGTCAGCATCCAGCTTAGGCCCAGCTTCCTCCAGTACATCAGGTATTCCCCATCCTTGTGGATTTGGATTTTGGTGCGACCCATCATATGTCACATTATCTGTCATCATTTGGTTCCTTGTCACCCATTTCACCACTCTTTGTTATATGTAGTGCTACATCTCTTCCAGTCGAGGTGTCGGTTCTGTTACTACTTCTCACATTGTTCTGTCTGATGTCTATTATATTCCTAAACTTGCTTTTAATCTTGCTTCGGTCGATCAGGTTGTGTAGGACTGGTCATTGGGTATTCTTTACGATTACATTTGTGTTATGCAAGGACCAACACACTCGGAAAATCGATTGAGATTAGCCGTAGGTTTGAGACTCTATGTCCTGGAGAGTCTTAAAGTGTCTGCGGTTGCCGCCTCTAGCATTGATTTGTCTTCTTTTCGTTTGATCCTTTGTCATAGTTTATCTTTGGCATTTCCCGCTTGGGACATGTATCAGTGTCACGTTTACGTTTTTAGCCTCTTTTGGTGCGTTGGGTCATTTAAACACTTCAGATATTTCTGATTGTAGTGGTTGTAAGCGGCAAAATTTTCTGCCTTACCTTTTAATAAAAGTATGTCTTATTCGTTGCTCCTTTTGACATTATTCATTCGATGTATGGGGACCACACAGTATCCACTAAGGGTGGTTCGAACTATTATGTTTCGCTCATAGATGACTATACTCGGTATACCTGGGTTTATCTTATGAAGCGCAGGTCTGACTTCTTTGGCATTTACAGCAATTTGAGCCCTTATTAAAAGCGCCCAATATTCGGGTTTGTGATAAAGTGTTTGGGTGTGACTTAGGGGTGAATATACCTCCGGTGATTTCACTCGGTGCCTACGATGGTACCATACACCGGTTATCTTGTACAGATACTCTGAGCAGAGACGGTGTTGCCGAAAGGAAACACCGTCATATTGAGACAGCACGCTCCTTACTATTATCTGTAGAGGTTCCTAGTAATTTTAGGGAGAAGCCGATCCTAACTGCTGTATATGTGATCAATCGTATTCCTCTTTGCATTGACTTCGGGGATGTCTCCGTTTCAAATTATATGGTCACATGCCAAATTACTCTGCATTACGAGTTTTTGGATGTACTTGTTTTGTCTTTCGTCCTCATGTTGAACGAAACAAGCTGGAGCCAAAATCAATATATGTGTGTTTTTGGGGTATGGTGTTGGACGAAAGGTTATCGTTGCTATGATCTGTCGGTCAGAAATTATATATTTCGGCATGTCACCTTTTTGGAGCATATTCCTTTCTATTCAATTCCAGCTAAATCCCATGATGTTACTAAGTCAGATCTTCGGCATATTGATCCATTTGGCATTGACACAGAGGCTCTAGTTTCGGATTAATTTGTTCCACCCCAGAGTGTGCACTTTGACGGTCTTGACCCCGCACAGGCCGAGATCCACCACCTCTGAGGAAGTCCTACTCGTCAGAGTAAGTCACCAAACTACCTAATTTTTCTTATACGCCTACTCACCCCCATTTGCTTCCTTTATTACAAACATACATCAATTATCTGAACACAGGTCCTATAGAGGCGTACGATCCTCTTTGGCAGAATGCTATGGCAGAGGAACTCACTGCTCTTTGTGAACACACACATGGGTTGGTTACCCTCCCACCTAGTAAACATACGATTGGTTTGTCGATGGGTGTATAAGATAAAAAATAAAGCACGATGGGTCTGTTAGGCGATACAAGGCTAGACTTGTGCAAAAAAGGTACTCACAAAAATATGGTATGGACTATGAGGAGACCTTTGCCCCGGTGACAAAGATGACGACTGTTCGCACTATGATTTCCGTTGCATCCGTGTAAGGTGGAAGATATTTCAAATGGATGTCAAGAATGCATTTTACGAATGGTGATCTCCATGAGGAAGTGTATATGACTCCTCCACCGGATATTGATCACCAGCCGGGTGAAGCTTGTCGGCTTCGAAAAGCTCTATATGGTCTCAAGCAAGCCCCTCGTGCTTGGTTTGAGAAATTCTCCAATGTGATTACTTCCCTTGGCTTTGTCCCGAGTAACCATGATTCGACGTTGTTTGTTAGAAGTACGAGTGCAGGGCGAATCCTTTGTCCTTATATGTAGATGATATGGTTATAACTGGTGATGATCATGATGGTATTGGGTCATTTGAAGCAGATTTGGCTCATCGGTTTGCCATGAAGGACTTGGGCCTGCTACGTTATTTTGGGTATTGAGGTGGCTCGAGTCTAAGAAAGGATATCTTCTCTCTCGGACTAAGTATATATCTGACTTGTTTAAAGGTGCGCCTTTCTGACAACAGAACTGCGAGATACTCCACTTGAAACCAATGCACGATACTCTCCTAGTGATGGTGTTTTGTTAACAGATCCGAGTTTTTATCGGACTTTTGTAGGTAACGTTGTATCTTACCGTTACTCGCCTGGATATAGCTCATGCAGTTCACGTTGTTAGCCAGTTTGTTAGTGCTCCTACTTGATTCAGGGAGCTGTACTTCGTATTTTGAGGATATCTTCGTGGCACCCAGTTTCTGAACCTCTTGTTTCCCTCGACGTCATCTCTCGAGTTGCGAGCCTGTAGTGATGCTGATTGGGATGGCGATCCTGTGACCGCAAATCCACCACTAGTTTTTGTGTTCCTTGGAGATTCTTTGATATCATGGAAGAGCAAGAAACAAGATGTTGTCTCTAAATCTTCCACGGAGGCTGTGTATACGTGCTATGACAGTGACTACATGTGAGATTGTTTGGTTACGCTGGCTTCTTGCAGATATGGGGTTCACATTTCTCTGCCTACTCCTCTACATTGTGATAACAAGAGTGCGATGCAAATTGCAAAGAACTCTGTTTTCCATGAGCGGACGAAACACATTGAGATTGATTGTCACTTCACTCGTCATCATCTCCAGCTCGGGACCATATCCTTTTGTTCCATCAGCCTTGCAGATTGCTGACCTTTTACGAAGGCTCAGTCGGCGTCTCGGTTTCGTTTCTTGTGTAATAAACTCTCAATGCTTATTATTTGTCGCATTATGAGTTTGAGAATGTTAAGCTCATATTATTGTTAGCCCATATAATTGTTAGCAGATGGGCCTTAGGGTTTCAGGTAGTCTTATGCCTATATCTTAAATTTCCCCCTTCCCCATTCTAGATGATTGTCTTCTATTCTCTTATGTAACTTTGCAGTTAGCCTTTTTGATTCTTTCTTTTCTTGTTCTTCAATAAAACCTTTGTTATATATCAACAGACACAACTTTTTAAAAATGATAATGAGTGAATTTTTCACAAAAGTACTTTTCAAAAAGTATTTTAAGGAAAATTTATGCTTTTAGCTTTTGAACAATGTTGCTGCTCCTCGGAAATACTTATTTTCTCTTAAAAATTTGACCAAAAACCTCATTATTTTAAAATAAATATTTTAGAAAAAAAATAAACATTTTAACCTCTCAAAAATTAACCAAACAGGCTATAACTCCATCCGGTCCATGTAATATTGCCTTGTAAAACCCAAAGATAATTTATAAAGTAATGATTAAACTTAAGCAATGAAATTGTAAAGTCGTTTGTGCAAAATTATAAAATTATATTTCAATACTTATTATGAATGTGCATATCTTCGTATTTCTAGATCTTGCCAAACTTCTTAGTGAAAGCACTAAGGAATTGAGAATTTTAATAGCCACAAGTGCGGGACGATCCGTCTGAGCAAACACTACTCTAATACAAACCCAGTCAAATTCATATATATAATTAAAAAAGAACTTATAAAAGATTTGTGAAATACCATGTTATTTAATTACATATATTATTAAATATTTGGAGGTTTTGAATATAAAAAAGTATCAAAGTTATGATTATTACTAAGTAGATGTAATTGGCGATAGATTCTAAATATTATTTGAAATTTATGGTTGAATTTAAAGGTGGAGTTGCGTTTTGTTATTTTTTTTAAAAGAATATTTGAAATAATGTTCATGTTTGAACGTAATTAAATACAATTTCAAAAATGAAAAGTGAGTTGAAAAACAAGATATAAATTATTTGAAATTTGAAATACAACTTGAAATTGAACTTGAAATTTTCATGACCAACCACTGATTTTCAACAAAATGAAAAGATATTATGAAAAAAAGTGAAAGATTTGTATAGACAAATGGATCTTAAAAATAAAAGTTGAAAAAATATGAGCTATGAAGGTGAAATTTTTTAAACTGTTATAAATATATTTGTATTATAGTGAATGTCTATAAAGATATTTGTATTGTAGTGAATACATGTGTTTATATTATAGTGAAAGTCTATCTTTTGGAGAAAAGTTATGAGAAATTATCCCTATAAATAGAGGGGTTCTCCTTCATTGTATTTCATCCCATCAAGAGAAATAGAACTTTTCTCCTTCTCTCTTTCTCTATAATATTTACTTGTTCTTTCTTTATTGTTTCATAACACGTTATCAACTTACGGAGTCTGCGCCTTGAGCACTCACTTTGAAAGATTTGAGGTAAGAAAAATTAAATTTCTTTTTCGAAAGATGTATTACTTAACCACAGGGTATTCCTTTGGTGATATTGTTGCTCTACAACTCTAATATCTCAAAATTTGAAAATGCACATTTAAATAAAAATATTTTTATTTTAATATGGCTAACTTTCCGAAACTTGATTTCGTTGTCTCCTTCAAAGTTCGGGCAGAACTACCTTTCATGGTATTGGATGCTGAAATCCATATGGATGCAATGGGTCTTGGAGACACCATTAAAAGTGAAAACAAAGCATCAAATCAAGATCGTGCTAAGGCTATGATATTCTTGCGTCGTCATCTTGACGAAATTCTTAAAATTGAATATCTCATGATTAAGGATCCACTTGTTTTGTGGAATAGCCTAAAAGAAAGGTATAACCACCTGAAGATGGTCATCCACCCAAAGACACGATATGATTGGATCCATCAAGACTATAAGTCTGTTCATGAGTATAACTCATCAGCATTCAAAATTGTTTCTAAGTTGAAACTATGTGGAGAAACTATTAATGATGTTGATATGATTGAATATGTGGTAGTACACAAAATTAATTGAGAGCTCCGGAAGAGCTAATGTATTACTATTTGAGGGAATGAAATTATTGTAGTAAGTCTCAAAAGGAAACTTATAAGTTTCAAGGACATTGAAAAAATTTAGACTATAAATTATGGGAAGATCTAATATCTTCATGCTACTACAATTGAAGCGGGTTATAAATATTTATGTAAAATATTACCCACCGCTTTCTTTTGTTTGTAATACATAAATATGAGTATGATGATGAAATCACATACGAAAGTAAACTAGAAGTTTACTTAAGTTAACGCCAACTGGTTGGTCATCCCGGTTCAATTGTGATGCAAAAATAATTGAGAATTCAAGTGGTTATATGTTGAAGAATAAAGATTCTTCAAGAATTCTCTTGTGTTGCTTGTTCTCATGATAGAATGATCTTGATTAGCTAAGACTTTAACTTAAATATTCACTGAAATTTTGGAACTTATTAAAGGGTGAATATGGACTCGTTCACCTACCATGTGAGCGTTTGCTAATAGATGCATTTATGATATGGTCACATGTGTTTGATATCAACACCGAATTGATTTTTGTAAGGTTGCTGCTCAGATTATTAATTAAGAGCATAGTTCCAAATTATAAAATCATGTTGATAATGCTGTTTATATTTATGTTGGTTTAGCAAAATTGTATGCCTCCAATTATAGCTACAAATCGTGGTTATGAGAATAAAATTTGGTATGAGATATGTTTATTTAACATATAGCAACACTTGAATGCATCAAATAACGGTTCCCCTATCACAATTGGTTCAGGGTCGGAACCAAATGGTTTCATCTAAAAATTTGAATGTGCGATATATGATTCAATTGCTCCACCACAAAGCACAAAGATGGGTCCCCAAATGAGCAGGGGGGAATAAATATTAGTTTTACTAACATTAGGGGATAATACGCGCTGTACTCTTTTTCCCTTGCGAGATTTTATCCCACTAGGTTTTCCTTGTAAGGTTTTTAATGGGGCGGCCAAAATGCGTATTATTAGATATATGTACTCTTTTTCATAGATTTTTTTCCTGGGTTTTTCTAGTAAGGTTTTAACGAGGCGTATCTATCAAATAGACATTCAAGGGGAGTGTTATAAACATATTTGTATTATAGTGAATGTCTAAAAAAAGGTATTTGTATTAGTAGTGGATACATGTGTTTATATTATAGTGAAAGACTATCTTTTGGAGAAAAGTTAGGAGAAGTATCCTTATAAATAGAGGAGTTCTCTTTCATTATATTTGATCCCATCAAGAGAAATAAGAACTTTTCTCCTTCTCTCTTTCTCTATAATATTCTTGTTCTTTCTTTATTATTTCATAACATAAACACAATAAATGAAAAAATATGAAGAAAAAGTCAAAAAGATAGAAAAAATCCTTCACCAAGATAAGTTAATTGAATACTACGACTTAACAAAACTTTTAGTACATTACAGAAGTAGTCAATAAAAATTTAATTTTTTGTAAATTTTTATATTTTGAATCTTAAAAAATTGAAAACTTAAAACTTAAAAATTTAAAATTTAATTTTAATAATTATGTTTTAAATTATTTTTGTTTTTAGGTGTCAATATTACATGGGTTGAGTTAAGTTAAATAGTTTGATGAGTTAAATAAGTTTATTATTAAAAAAAAATTAATATGACGTGGCATTGCTAACTAGGAAAGAAAGAGATGTTTGTGGTGTTTAAGTATATTTTGAGAAAAAGAGTAATATTTGAGTAATTTTACAGTCCTAAAATAAAAAATAGTAATTTTAATAGATAATTCCCAAAAAGATAAATGACTATTTAACCTCAATTAAAAAAATTCATAATTTAAAATCAAAATAAAAAGAAAAAAATATTTCATTCAAGTTTCATACTTAGCATTTGATACATCCATCCCAATGCTAACCCAAGAAGGAGGATATAGAAATATGTCTGAGTACCGACTAGATTAAAATTATGTGTTTAAATATTTTCACACGTGTGATTGATATTTTAGATATTAAAAATCGTCTACATAACATTATATCAATTATATATTGTTGAGTAAGCATTTTTTTTAAAAATTTTTTTCACCGTTAATTACTCCTTCTTTTCTTCTTCTTCTTCATTTCTTCTTCATCTTTTCTACAAAATTGCAGATTTTTTCCCTCTTCTTCTTCTTCTTCTTCTTCTTCTTCTTCTTCTTTTTGTAATAACTCATCTCTTCTTCTTAAACAGATTTAGTTTTATCCCTCCTTTATTTCAATTTATTATTATACAAATAAATTGAAAAACACTTTTTTCTTTTATAAAACCTCCCTACATTTCTCAAAACTCCTCTTCTTTCTCCCTTCTCTCTTCTCTTCTTGGCTTCTCCGTCTCTCCCCTGTCCATTGCTATTAGATCTTCATAATCCATTAAAAGGTTTATTCTATTTGATTTTTTGTTCAGTTTCTTCAAAATTTGTGGTATTTTTTGCTCGATTTTATAGTTTTTTTTGTAGTAGTGTAAAAAATTTTGGTAGGTTCTTTCAAAATTTGTGGCTTTTTTTGCTCGATTTTATAGCTTTTTGTGTAGTAGTGTGAAAAATCTTGGTTAGTTCTTCAAAAGTGGATGAGTAAGTTGGTAGTGGAGTTTCTGCAGTATGTTTAGGTTCTTGAAATTGGAGAAAAGAGGATTTCTAGTTTCTAGTAAAAAAAAAGAGAGTAATTATAAAATATTTTATGAATTTCTTTTCAATTTATTTAAACTTTGCCATGGTGAAAATAATTATACACGTTTAGTGTCACGTGGAATTAAAAGTAAACTGAAAAGTGTATCACACGCAAGAAATATAAATATTCAGGTGTGTTTCTGTAAGATTGGGGTGATATTTCAGGTACTAAACGCAAACTTCGCATATTTCAGATACTAAACTCACAAAAGCAGTATAGTTCAGGTGTGTTTTTGAATCTTTACTCAAATAAATATTACATTTAAACTAACAACACCATAAAATAAAATAGATAACAACCATCCAAACAACATCAATAATTGTTTTGGCAATTAATTATTAATATTTTTGTTTGTTTGTTTGTCTGTTTGAACACTATTGATTATAGGGAATTTTAACAAGTTGAAAAGGAGTACATATAATATTTTGCCTTAAATGGTTGTTTGTTCGTCAAGTGAGTGACGCTCAGAACATTTGTTGTTTGTGAGCCGTTGTTTTTATTAGAGGTCAAAATGAAAGATAACAGTGTGTTTAAACACCAAAAGAACGTCGTCTGTTTCAATTGCATGTATTCCTGGAAAGGAAAAGTTTCCCCAACCCAGGAATACATCGCCCTCTCTCTTTCTCTCTCTTGAATTTGCATTTTATATGCCTACATCCAGGTTTCAATCTCTCTTAATTTTTTTTATTTGCTTTCATTAGTCACATCTATTAGTATTTCTATTTTCCAATTTCTCTCTAAAATAGATTTTGATTTCTTCACACATTCTATTTATTAATGATTTACATTATTTGGTGATACAAAATGGCCAATATCAAGAAATTGTTGAATCAATGGCTCATTTATTTATCCATTCATAACTTTTGTTGTTCAAGTTAATAATTTTGAAACAGAAGACTGGCGAAGATGCCGGAAATAGAATTTGGAGGGCACACCGTGAGATCCCATGGGGCTAAGGTTGCCAAAAAGCACAAATGTGACTGGTTGATTTTACTTGTACTAGTGGCAATGGATGGCTTCTTAAACTACATTAAGCCTTTCAATCGCTATACTAACTCAAAAATGTTACAAGATCTCAAATTTCCTTTCAAAGAGCAGGACACAATACCAATGTGGGCCGTTCCTGTATGTATTTACTTCCCATTTTATCTATCTATATTTTTCGGGTTACTAATTCCATTTTATTATCAGTTGTTCCTTTTTTGATCATTTTCCCGCTATAACAGATATTTGCAGTAATTCTACCATGTACAGTATTTCTCATTTACTATCACTACAGGAGGGATGTTTATGATTTGCATCATGCCATATTAGGTGAGTTTTACTTGAAGTCTTATTAGGAATTTCTTTTGGATTTTAATTGTAGTTAATACTAAGAAATTGATGACCTTTTTCTTGTAAATTTAGGCATCATGTATTCTGTTCTAGTGACTGCAGTAATCACCGATAGCATCAAAGATGCTGTTGGTCGTCCACGCCCAAATTTCTACTATAGGTGCTTCCCGGATGGAGTCGAGGTGTGTCTCCTTTTTCACACTTTAACATAATATTGTGGCTTGAACTCTGGATATTCTTTCACGTGATCCAAATTATGACCCAACTCAAAATGTCTGCAGTGCAACCTAAGCGGATACTATGTGAGGTTTGTGCTAGGAGTAGGAGCAGAATTCAATTTTTATAGTTCATGGCAATGTGGGAAATGGAAAAGGCATGGCCTTAGAGTTCGAGAGTTCATGAGATTGTATTGTCTTGCTTTCATCATAGTTGAATTTTCTTTACGTCTTGTCTGAGAACATATATATATTAACCGAACCTTGCAAATCTTGTGTTCTTTTTTCTTCTTTTTGTACGATGTGATTGATTGTGTGTCTGTTATTCTGAGTATGTCATAACTTAATGGGTTAACTCAAAAAGTTTGACTTCAACTCTTATACAAATTTTGCATTAAAATATCTTATCCAACTCATGTGCAGGCTTTTGAAGCTAATGGGGATGTTATGTGTCATGGAGACCCTAGAGTTGTCAAAGAAGGATATAAAAGCTTCCCTAGTGGACATACCTCATGTCAGTAGTTTTTCATTTATTCTTACTGTCTTCATTTTTGTTGTTATTTTTCTACTCGTTGATAAGTTTACGGTTGCCAAAATATAGGGTCATTTGCTGGCCTTGCTTTCCTCTCATGGTACCTGTGTGGAAAAGTGAAGGCTTTTGACAAAAGAGGCCATGCTGCAAAACTCTGTATTGTTCTGCTTCCTTTACTATTTGCTGCATTAGTAGGAATTTCAAGGATTGATGACTATTGGCATCACTGGACAGATGTATTCACTGGATCAATTATAGGTTGGTTCAACTATCCAGTGCTTGTATGGATTCACTACTTTGATATAATATTTTCATACTGATTTTAGCTTGTATACCTGATAGTATAAAAATATACTATTAGTATCATGTAACAGGTTAACCACAATAGACATTGCCTGTACTTGTTTTTCCAAATGACCTGATAGTGTGAAAAAACTTTACACTATCAGTGCTTGGACCTTTTCACTTTGTGCTATTCTGAGAAATAGTGCTTCTAAACATCTCACTATTTTCTTCTTCTAGGAACCGTGGTTGCCTCTTTATGCTACCTGCTTTTCTTCCCATTCCCTCATGATATCAATGGTAAAGGCTGAAGTCTCCGAAAACGGAATTCATTATTGTGAATCTCTTAGTTCAAAGTCAACGATACTAGTTATTTTCTAAATCTTGTTCCTTTATCCTTGATAACAGGATGGGCACCTCATGCATCTATCAAGATGAGAGAAAAAAATAAATTCCAGTCTTCATCAATAGAAATGGAAACAGTGTAATGCAACAGGAGTGCAAGAGTGGGAACTCTCATTATTCAGGCCTGAACAGTAATGCAAGATCTGGAAGTTGTTGGAGATGGAAGGAGATACTGAATTCAGATCTCCATAGCCTCGTTGAAGAGCAAATATATCATCTAAACTTTTTGTCATCTTCTTTTTGTTTAGCCCGACTTATGTTGGCTCGGTTTGCAGTCATACCTGAATATCAAAAGAGTTGTACAACATCCAGGGGGGATGCGGTTCCTTACCTCATTTTTTATGGGGAGAAAGAATAGGCTCAAGCTCTTATAAAACATAGTCTTTTTGTACATTTGTATCTACCTAAATTAGATGGAAGAGGATTCCTCCTATGTACAAATGTAAGATAACTAAAGATACAAACATATATCCTTGTTGTCAAAAAATGTAAACGATGAGCTTTTCCTTTCCACAAGACCTTTTACCTACATTTGTGGTGAGTCAAACTTTGAAAAACAACTTCTTGACCGAGTATGCATGTATATAGTTAGCAAGAGCACGATCTATCTATTGGCTTCTCTAAGGCAATTCAAAGAAGAAAAAAAAATTGAAAATTTTCTGGTGGAAGAATCTGCTTAGTTTCTACAGTATCTTAAAAAATATAATAAAAAAATCTTAAAAAATATACAGTATGGTGATTGGACCACAACTTTGACAGCTTTCACCACTAAACAACTTTCATACATGATGCTTATACCAAATCATATACTTTTTACTATGACAGATACACCATTGAATGCCAATAAGAAGAACATGCACTTCAACCAAGTTATTTCTATCACATCCCTACTGAATAATGTAGATTGTAACTTGTAGGTACTGCCACTTCTGTAATAATTCAACTCATCTCTTTTTAGCATTTGTACACCGAAACATGCTTTGAGGCTTTGTATAAGTTAACAATATCATTTGGAACTTGTTAACATGGTTTGGGTTGAAATCAGAGGGTCTCTGATATAGAGTAGTTTTTGGACAATAACAGTTAGTGTAAGAAAGTGCTTTGAGTGATTCAAACTAATTAATGAAAGAACTTGTTTCCGAGAAAACTGCCACTTAGTTCTTGAGTTGATTAGGTTTGAGTCTTTTGATCTTTTATTCTAACCTATTTTCTTTCTAGAAGTATTGTAATAGGTGATAATTATTGAAGCTGTTTTTAGCTTTCTAGACTAGGAAGTAGACTTGAAAGGGTTAGCTACAATTGTATTGATTGCAGGGATGAAAGGTACTAGGTTTATAGTCCCTTTGTTATTAGTTTGTAACATAAAACTGCTTGAGTTAGTGAAGTTTTGAGATAAATCATATGTTTTTTGTCTAACTTGCATGTGTTAAGCATGCCACCAGCGTTCATCCTCGTAGGTTATGATTTTTACTCCTTGAACAATGAATTTTTCACAGTAAATTGCACGAGACTCTTATTTTTGCACTTTTTCAATTTGTGTCTAGTATACTAACGTTAAGAACTCATTTCTTTTAACTCAAGAAAATCACACAAGACACAGTTCATCTCTCTTGTGTCTAGGTGGGTTACTAAAATAACAACCACAAACAAATTTCACAAGATGGCTCATTAGATGTTCATTATTAAGGGTGTCAAATATGACTAAAAAATTGATGGCCCACCCAATTCACTTAAAATTTTATGGATTTTGGATATTCAATAATTTTATATTGGGCTGATTTTAACCCAACTTAACATAACTCATTTTTAAAGTGATCTCTAATTTAACTTAATTCTAGCCAATCTTTAAAATTTACTTTAATATAAATTTACTTCTTGAGATATACTTTGATTTTTTTATGAGTCGGGCCTCGGATCATGTGTTGTGTCTCAGGTCCTAGGTTAGGATTGGGTCTTGGGTCATGATTGGGTCTTGGATAGAGGTCAGATCTTAGGTCTTGGGTTATGGTCAGGTCTCAAGTCTGAGTCATGATCGGGTCTCGAGTCGAGGTCAGATCTAGGGTCTCAGGTGGGGGGGTTAGGTCTCGATTCCCAAATCAGGATTGGGTCTTAGGTCCCAAGTCAGGGCTCAAGTACCAAGTCAGGGTCGGGTATCAGGCTGGGATAAAGTCCCAAGTTAAGTTTGGATTCTAGGTCTCAGGTTGGGGTCACATCTTGTGTCTTGAGTCTTGTGTCTTGGGTCCTAGGTCGAGGAAGAGGGTAAAAGCTCGAGTCCCCAGCCAAGATGGGGTCCTAAATTAGGGTCGGGTCTCAAGTCCAAGTCTCAAGTCATTGTTAGTTCTCGAGTTCCGAGCTAGGGCTGGGTCTTGAGTTTCGTGTCCCGAGTCAAAGCCGAGGGTTGCATGCTATCCTAGGTTGAGGTAGATGGTTGGGTTCAAACCCGAAGGCTTGAGCCTCAATTGTAACACTCCGAAAGTTCATTAGGTCAAACCCTAGACTTATAACAGAAAAACAATACCAAAACCAAACAAAGAACCTTAGTACGGTTCGTTGTAGGGACCAACGGGTCGTTGGAGGTGCTTGTTGTTTCATGTCCAGAGAGCTGTCAGAAATTTGCCCAAAACCCACGAGGGGATTGTACGATCGTGGTTTGATTGAACGGGTTATTGTTTGTGGTTGTTGAAGTAGATTTAGAGAATTTCGCAAAAAGTATGGGAAAAAAATAAAGGATGTACCAATGGTCCGTTGTTTGGGACCGTGGCTCGTTGTATAGGTCATTGGCTCTGCTAGTTTGTTAAAAATTCGAGCTAAATTGGAAACATTCTAGGTATATGGATAGATTCGAGCCCGATGAATTTATGAAAATAAGGCGTTAAGATCAATTCCTAAGTGTAAAAAGTGTATTTGATGCAAATTAAGGTCATAAAGAACCTCTAGCACATAGTTGAGTTAAGAGCCTTCTTACTGACTAAGTTTTTGTATAAGTTCTTACAAGGGTCAATTTTAAATGACCACAACTCTTAATTTACTAAGTATTTTTGGGTGATTCAATATATCAAATTGAATATCTTGGAGTCTTCTTTCCAACACATCTGACATTGTATCAATCAAAGTTTGGAATGAAAAATTATGAGTAATTTAGTGAAACAGCAACATGCATCGACGACCCTCAGTACGGGTCGTCCTATCAAACAACGACCCGTCCTGTTGGTCATTGTAACTGCCAGTTTCAGGCTTTAATTCATTAGTTTGGGGGAATTTTGGTAAAACTTTATGCTTCTAACTCCCAAATGATATCATTTTAGGCTTTCTTAAGGTCATATTAAAGGGATTAATCTAGCCTAAATCCCCACCCTCTCCAAAAGATCGATAGTTGGTTTTTCTTTCAAGAAAGGAGCTAGGGTTCTTCTTCAAACCTATTCAAATCTTCTTGGGATCTTCAACACAAGTCAAGAGATCATCAACCCAGGTGTGTAGGGCTATCAGTGAGAGGTTTCTTCCACCCTCATGCCCTTTTCAAGTTGTATTCATGATTCTCACTTCCCATACCCTAATTTTCGGAATTCTAGGGTTAAGCTTCTTGTGGATAAATTATTTCATGTTCTTCCATGAAATAAGTTCCTCCATGATCCAATTTATGTTCCTATGATTATGATTGCATGTCCCTTATCAAATCCTTCATGAATCTATGAATTCCAAGTTTCAATTATGATTTTAAGAACTTCTAGTGTTTAACCCAACTCAATGCAATCTTCCATGTTATCTCTAAGGGTTCAATTCTCTCATGTTTCAATTGATGGTTTATGACTATTAGGGCAGATTTGACTCTCAATTTACTTACTAATTCATGATTTTAAGTTTATGAAGATTATGCCCTATTATGCATAATTTATGTATTTCAATCTTATGAGCCCAAGATTTCAAGTATGATGAATTATCAAGTATGCATGAATGTTTATGAATTCTTAAATTAATGATTTCATGATTTTGTATTATGAAGCTTATTTTAAGTATGAATGATTTTATGATTTGGGCAAGCCCATGTAAAGTTAAGTATATTTTATTATGATTTAGCTAAGGCTTGCAAGATCAGTTTTAAAGAGATATTTGGAGTCAAGACTCCCCACTATACAAATTTAATCTATATTTTGAGAAGTTTTA
>JACEIK010004925.1:88356-122160 GCA_018107945.1 Datura stramonium
GTACCGTAGTTCAGTCCCTGTGGGATCGATACTTGGCTTTAATTAAGCCACTTTACTACTTGTTCGACCACGTGCACTTGCGTGTAGTTACCACAGCACCAAACAGGGGCGGTGGTGTAAACATAAATAGACCAAGTAATAGATATTGCCTCTTTCCCTTCTTGGCCCTTAAGTGAGGGATGTCATTGTGTGTCTTTGACATAATGAATTTTAGAATATGGGGGAATTGTTCCTTATATACACATCTCTCCATAGGCTTGGAAGGCTCTATTTCTAGGATGCCAACCAAATACAATGTTGAAAAGTGTTTATAATGAGGACCAATATGCCCTAACTCCAAGATTCCATTAATCTTGACATCCTCACTTTTATCCACCTCCTTAACATTGACATCAACCACCAAAGAATCATCTAATGATTGAGATTCTTCTTCTTGTTCCATGCATTATCTAGTATCCACAACACTTTGTAGTTGGGCCTTATACGCCTCAAATTTTTCATTCAAAAGACCCTGTAGGTCATGGATACTTGAGCCAAATTGGTCTATCTCTTCTCTAGGCTCTATTCTCCCTTCCACTTGAGGTTCCTCTTTAGAATTGACTAAGATCGTGACTTGCAAATCATTACAAGTTGTAGTCTCACCCATCATCTCTGTGATCTTGGCACTCATCCCTTTTAAGGCTTTTCCTTGTGCAATAAGCTGCTCCTTCATTACTTCCATATGCTCTAGGATCAGTTTTTTTCCATACCGCTCATTTGAGCATGATGTTCCTCCTCTTCATTATTCTTGCAAGCATTAAAAACAACAGAAAGAGCATAATAGGGGCTTGGGGAAGGGGAATAATAATTTGGACAATTGCTCCAATGGCCATCCAAAACACCATATACACCACCAGCATTACAATGTTGCCATAAGTGGGGTCCTCCATAATTCAGATAAGGAACACTAAAATATGAGTACCCATCAATCAACCCATTTATATTCCAAGATATCATGTTAATAAGAGTGGTCAAATACTAAAAAAGAACAAAAATAAAAATTTATACAATATATATAGAATAGCGGAATAAAAATCCTAACCTACAAATGATCAAACAATATTAAAGTTCCCCGCCACGGTGCAAAAAACATGATGTCGTACAAGTGCACGTGGTCGTCAAGTAATATAGGAGTGCAAGCCTCGATTATCATACCCACAGAGACTTGTCAATTCAATCTTTATAAGGTTATTACTTTATTTTGCTATTCTAACAAAAAAATTGAAATGGGGAATGGTTTGGGAAATTAAACTATTAAAAGCTTTAAATGTAAAATTAACTAAAGTGGTTGCAAGCTTGGTTTTACTTTGATGATGATTAAAATCTAGGGAGATAGCACTTATTTGGTTTTAAGTTGAGTTCTCAAGACGTGATTATACTAGAATGATTCTTCCTATGGTTGCTAGTTGCAAGTTACTATCCCATTCCATGCCACTATCCCTAGCATCCAAGAGCTATTTAATGAACCCTAACGCCTATATCCCTATGGTCGCAGGAGAAACATTAAAAGATGATTATTCCTATTTGTATTTCAACTAAAGAAGGTTGAAGGGTATATACCTATCCTCAACAACAACTTCTATACTCTCACAAATAGGTTCAAGGGTCTTTGAATTCCTGTTCTATATTTACCTTTAACCCTTTCGATTCCTTTTCCCAAGTTCAATCGAAAGCCAACAGGTTTACTTACAAGGTGATCAGTCTCATAAATAAGCAATTAAAATAAGTAAATACAAACAACATTAAAGAAGAATTGAATCTAGATTAAATCATTCTTTCAAATAATCAACCATCCACCATGGACAAAACCCTAGAGTATGAGTTTAGCAACTCATAGACTAGTGGAAAAATTAATACTTAATCATCATCATTCGAAATAAAATAGTAAAAAAGAGAAGAAACCTAGTTTTGAACTTTGTCTTCCTTCCAAACGGCTTAAAAGCCTCCACAAATAAAATATGAAATGTAAAATTGATCAAAAGATTCCAAACAATTACCTTAGAGGTTGTATTTATAGTTGAGCCTTCAAATGATGCTTCTGCCCTCCAACACTTAGCTTTAAAATCATCCATTTAAGCTCCAAAATTGGTCTGGCATGCCGCCCCACCTATCTCACCACAGAGTTAGTCAAATTTTCTCTCAAGAATAGCTCCAGAATGGGTATGGTGCCCTGCCCCATCCATCTCACCAAGGACTTAGCCAATTTTCTGCACTTCTAACACCTCTGATGCCCCACTCTCACCACAACACCAAGGAGTTAGCCAAATTTTCTTTCTCTAGAACCTTTCTAGCGCCCAACCCCATCTATCTCACTAGAATTTTGGGAAATTTCTCTAAGTATGGAATGCTTTGGGGCTCCACGCCATCCATTGCACCAGAATTTTGGTGCTATGGTTGGGGTTCCACGCCTCTCATCTCACCAAGGTGTTGAGTAGATTTTCTTATGATGTTTTGGACTTGGTGCGGTGCACCAGCTATCTTACCAACTTTAGCGCATAATTTTTTGAAGTTTGGGACTTGGTGCAGCGCACCAGCCATAGCCCCGGGTCCTTCTCCTCGCACTCTCAAATCTTCACACCTTGGGCTTATTTGGTTCCTTTTTCCTTGGTTTCCTGCTCAAAACATCTCAAATAATGTATTAGAATACAAAACACACAAACACATGAATTTATGCATTTAATAAGGATTATGAACTCAAAACAAGGTAAGAGATAGGCAAAAATATGACAAATGGGCATAAAAATATGCATAACATCAATGGGCTCCTTTACTTTCGTGACATGCATCATCTTATATGCTAAGGGCCCTGCTCGACGTAAGTGAAGGTCTATCTCTTCTTCCTCAATGCCCACCTTTATCAAGAACTAAGTCAGGAGACTCCCATAACAATACTTCTACCTGTAATTACCCCTCGATCTACTCATATGCCTCTAAGCACTGTACCAAAATTAAGTGGTAGATGAAAGCCCTTTCATCAGCATGTATACCAATACATTGCTCTCTAATGATGTCTGACATGTGAGTCCCAAGGAGTAACATAGCACAAACCAATTTCACCCAGACTTTTGCCTCTTTATTCAGGCAGGAGAACACAAGTGTGGAGTGAGTGCCATTATGATCCCTTTCACAATGGGTTGATGAATGCTCACTATAAAGAGTATGGCTAATGTCTCGGTATGGAGTCCTCCCTAGAAGAATAAAGTACTGAGATGTGTTTGCCATAGGTGTCTCGAGGAAGGCATTGAATCTCTTATAAGTGCAACGAACCACCTTCCCACCCCGTGTTTTGACTTTGGTGCTCTCCCCAAAAGAAGTGTACCCGTTTGCATAAAATTCCCTCACTAAAGATAGGTTGCACTCCTCTGGTTCGGCAAAGATGTAGCCTAATCCCAACCCATAGATCTTGTCTCGAACGGTGGGGAAATCAAGTGCGAGGCGGTCTTCGTCAATCCAATTCTCAGGAGCATATTTGACCTCCTTTTGTGTGTTTAACCATGATAGTCCATGAGGCTCCACCGCTCTTTCTCCAAACCTCCTAGTAGGGGCTCCCTTAGCTGATGAACTCGATCCTTTTGTGCCTTTTCAAAGCCACTTTAAACCCTCTCTAGCTACCACTATCTCCTTTCCTTTGTTAGCGCTTGATGCCATGACACCTACCAAACAAAAATCAAGAACTTCACATGATTAGTTCATGAACAAAATGACTAGCTAATTAGGTGTAACGGGTGAAAAGTGACCCAATACTTAATTCGCTAGCATACTTGTGATAATTTGTCAAATAGGATACTCAACACTTTCCCAATTATAATCCCACATCTCATCCTCTAAATTATTCACTAACTCCACATTACACCAAGTTAATGAATTTTTTCACATCTTTCCTCTATTTTTTTTCAAGAATGCCTCACTTTGAAAATTTCTTTCACCTACCCTTCATTAATTCATCATTCAAGTAAATCTCCCATGGAAGTAGCTACATTCAATTAATTCAACAACCAACATGAAATTTACTACAATGCATAATGAATTAACATGAATTTTCAACAACTCAAGATTCTTCACTTTCAACACTTTAAGAACTAAGTACTTTCTCTCTCTACAATCAACGTCCTACCGACCAAATTCATGAAATTCCAATTATCAACCCCTTTAATCCCCAAAACATAAAATCACTACATTCAACAAAAAATAAGAAACGCAACATGGATAACACATTATCATGGAAGAATTTAAGAAATTAAAGTTCATGAAACCCACATTATAAAATTCAAGGTTTTCACCAACAATGGTGATTTTGGGTCTTTAACTTGGGGAAGAAGTATATGGGGCATGCTTTTCACACTAAATAACCAAGAGAGAAGAGAATTAACTACATCAATTTAAGAGACAAGATTCACCAAGCTTCTTAGAGAAGACAACAATGGGGAAATGGGAAAGGGAAAGTTACTACCCTTTTTGAAAAAGAGAGATAGTATTGTTTGCTTTTTATTTTGACTTTTAGTGAGAGGGGATGAATGGGGATTTAAAATACAGGTGTGGGGCATGGTTGATTATTTTAAGGTCCTTGTGTCAACTTTGACCCGTAGGACTAAAAATAATTTCAGACAATATCTCCCTAGTGCGGCAGCCCAGTCACCTCGCCACACACTTGGAAATTTTTTCCCTCAGTGGACAGGGCTGGCGCGGTGCGCCTCCCATAACACCACCCTAAATATTTTTTCTTTCTAGAGTTAACACCTGGCACCCCAGGCCAGGTATTTCACCCCGGACTTAACTTTTTTCAGGTCATTTCCTTGCTCTTTTTGCCTCAAAAGCCCTGTTCATCTCATCAAAATCAAAACTGTTAGAAAGATAGGTTGCCTCCCACCAAGCACCTTAGTATAGTCGTGGCATGAAATTCATGGGTTGCTTCCCGTTCAGCACCCGATTTAACGTCATGGCACAATGAAAGTCACTCTAATTCCTTCATCCAAGTGAGATCATCAGTATCACCCGTTGAACTTTCTAAATTCTCATGCAGCACATGCGGCTCACTGCCTGCTTACACCCTTTGGGATCTACCGTTGGTTTCACTGTGAAATTCTCCTAATGAGGTGGCCACCTGTTGCGCTAAGCTCATCGAAGACTGCCTCCTGACCATCCGCAGTCATCGACATCTTACCCGACTTCACCTTGATGACGGCATGTGCGGTGGCTAAGAATCCTCTCCCCAAAATGAGGGAAGCTACTGCATCTTCTTTGTAATCCAAAATTATGAAATCCTCCGTTAAAATGAAAGGTCCAACCTTAATCAAGACTTTCTCTATGATTCCGTCAGGATAAGAAAGAGACCTATCAACAAGATGCAATGTGACTGTGGTTGGATGTTGTTCACCTAAACCCAAAGTTCTAAACAAAGATGCAGACATCAAATTAATAATTGCACCCAAGTCGCATAGTGCGAGACTAACGTCTCTGTTCCCAATCACCACTGGAAGGGTGAAGCTCTCGAGGTCTTTCAGCTTATTAGGAATTTTGTTCTGCACCTAAGAACTGCACTCTTCCGTGAGAGCCACAGTTTCAAACTCCATTAGCCTCCTATTATTTTCCACAATGTTCTTCAGATACTTGGCATACTTTATAACTTCTTGAAAAAGCTCCACCAATGGTAAGTTAGCATGTACTTATTTCAACACATTAGAAACTTCTGGCAGGCTGGGTCCTACTTCTGCTTCTTAAACCTTTGTGGAAATGGAGAGGGTGCTTTGGTTTCTACCAACTTCGGCTTTGAGTTGCTTGACTCACCAACCTCCTATTTGGATATCATGGCTTGCTTATCATAAGTTTTTTCTCTCTAGGGATCACCTCATCCAGCTCTTTACCACTGCGCAAAGAAATTGTGCTCATATTTTCCTTGAGATTCTTCTCGGTGTTACTCAGAAGTGCCCCTTATGATCTATTAGTCTGCTGAAGGGCCAATTGCCCCATCTATCTCTCTATCTCGTAAATGGACTTCTGCATCTCATTAACTACTCAGATTTGCTGAACCACCCACTGCTTCATTGTCTCCTCAATGAACTACTCAGCTGTTGGCCCTGATATCTTGGATAGATGTTTTAGGGAATTTGGAAATTCTGATTCCTTCCCCATAAGGGATTGGCTGTATTCCTGTACCCTTGGTTATAGCTGTTACCTGCAAAACCTCCACCATGACCTTATTGTCCCATTAATTATATAGATTCTGGGTTTAGTGAAAACCTGAATAAGCATGGCCTTTTCCATACACCTCACATTATGGTGGTGGAGTCTGGACCTAATGGAACTGCTGAACCTGACTTCCTGCTGGTGTGGCCATAAGTTTGCTAATCACATTCACTAGCTGACAGATATCTGCTCGGATTACCGCCACACCATCTACTTCGAGCTCTCCAGGCACCTTGGCTACTGTGAATCGTCTACCTGAGTCTTGATAGTCTTGACTCCCCGCTGACATGAGGTTCAAAAGAGCATCTATCTCATCATAGCTCTTGGACAAAATTTTTCCCTATGTGGTAACATCAAGCAAGATCTTTGACTTTGGCTTCATCCCTTCTATAAAGTTATGCCCGATAATCTCCTTTGGCTGCATGTGGTGCAAGAAATCTCTCAAGTAGCCCTTATCTCATTCCCAAGCCTGAGCCAAGGTTTCACCATCTCACCACACAAGACTAGAGATCTTCCCTCTGAACTCTTTTTTCCTACTTGAAGAGAAGAACCTGTTAATGAATTTGTTGGAAAGAACTTCCCAAGTTATGATGAAACCTGCTGGCTCATTTTGAAGCCACTCTGGGGCCTCATTGATCAACATGAACGAAAGCAATGTAAGATTTACATACTCATCTGACACGTTCTAATAGTGAAAGTTCTCACTCAGCTCCACGAACATCATCAGATGCATGTGCTAATCCTCATGCAGCTTTTCCTGTTATTGGCAAGTGTTTTAGACCAACCGCGCAATCCCTTCCTTCAACTCAAAGTTCCCAATGATGGCTGGCTTGATGATCTCTTTAGAACTGTTCTCCAAGTTCGTCCTAGCAAAATTCAATACTGGAACCCTCTCCTGGTTGTTTCCATGTGCTTGCTCGTTATTCTCAATAGTTAACTTTCGAAAGGTTCTCTCAATTTAAGGATCAAAAGAAGCCAAAAGTGGTTCTTGACTTTTTGTATTTGGCATACACTAAGCACACAACACCTGTAAACTTCACAAACACAAACAAAAAAAGTAAAATACGAAATAGCGGAATAAAAATCCTAACCTACAAATGATCAATCAATCTTCAAGTCCCAGCAATGACGCTAAAAAGTTGATGTCGCCCAAGCGTATGCAAGCATACGTGGTCGTCAAGTAATATAGGATGGTGAAATATCGATTATCGATCCTTCAGAGACTTGTCAGATCAATCATCTTAAGGTTATTTCTTTATTTTGCTATTCTAACAAACACAGATAAAAATGGGGAATGGTTTGGAGAATTGAACTACTAAACTTGAAATGTAAAATTAGCTAAAGACTAAGATTGTTGTAGACTTGTTTATACATCAAATGATGATGAAAATATAGGTAATTGGCACTATTATTTCAAGTTGAGTTTTTAAGATATGATTACGCTAGCTTAATTCTTCCTAGGTTTGCTAGTTACAAGTTACTATCCCATTTCTTGCCACTCTCCCGAGCATCCAAGAACTATCTCATGAACCCTAACGCCTATATCTCTATGGTCGCAAAAAGAAACATGAAACGACAATTGTGCCCACTTGTATTTCAACTAAATAGGGTTGAATGTGTTACATCCCATAAGTTGTTGTTGATTAACCGATGTATACATGTGCATGTTGAAGAGTTTTTAGAGTACGACATGTGAGATAAGGTTCGGAAGTAGAATGCATGAGTGCGTTATCAAGAGAGAGGAAGGTTGGAGCCGGGGATAGGACACACTAGGCGCTGCGTCGTGCCCCTCCCATAGCTCAAGGAGCACCGCATCGCACCCCTCCCTCTGTGCATTGGGAGGCGCACCATGCCCAGTTCTGGTGCATTGGAAGGCGCACCATGGATCTCCCCCCACCGCCTCTCATATATATATCAAGCATTATGTTGTTTCATGTAAAACATTCCTAAAGAGGACCCTTGACCTAAGTAATTTTCTCAACGAGGATTTCATCGAAGTGATTCCAAATTACGCTATCAAACCTCATCTAATTGCAAATTATTCTTAGATAAAGATTCCTGGGCTTGCGAAAAACACATTTATGGAGTTGAATCTTTGAAATTGGCTTGGTTTGATGGAGTGCTGCCGAGTAAAAGTCGTAGAAATCACTTCTAGTCAAGTACAAACCGACTACAAGTAATAATTAAGTATTTCTATCTTCTAAATTCTCTAGAATTTGTAAGTTCCTGTCGAATTGAACTCGTTTTGACTTATTATTGTTATGTTTTGTGGGCTATGGTGGTGGGCTATGGTGGTGGGCCTAACTCTTTAATTAGGAAGCCTAATTTCCTCAACATGTAAGTTCGGATATGAAGGAATTACGAGTTCTAAATTGAAGCAGGGTTGACTGAGCAGAATTTAGCAATCGAGGTATATTAAGGCTAATCTCTTTTGGAAAGTATTCTCGTTGTATAGTTGATACGACTTGTACCTCTACAGTAGTTCTTGATTATATATGTTGTGGTAGCTGCTGCAAGGAGAATTAAGATTGCATCATCGTATCCCTCATTGGAAAAGAGTATATTAACTGTGAGCTAGGAGCGTCATAGAGATTTCCCTGTTCACTTGTTTACCATTTAGAGGGCTTTTGATGTCTTGTTGTCATACGAAGGCCTTAGAAGCTTGTAATTAGCTATTGAGTATAACTTGGTAAGGTTGAACAGCATAGGGCACAACTGGGTAATATAACTTTCTATCTGACACCTTTATAGACAGTAATGCTTTCCCATAGGCATTTGGCATACCTTAATGCCTCTACGACCAGAATCTTGATAGGGTGGTCTTACCTTCGAGTCAATGGAACTAGGGTTTCCTAATGAACTGAGCGACAACTTACCATGTGATCGGCCAATTGTAAGTGATCGTATAGTTTCAACCGACTTACTTCTTATTGTATAGGTCGCTCAGGAAACTCCCCTGTTGTTAGAAGTCTGATAGACTAAGTGATACCCTAAGTAGGGACCTTGTTAGTGGTTAGACATGGGGCCAATGCCTTGAGCTACTCTTGTAGATGCCCACGTACATGTTGCTGTGAAGGGCTAAATCCAGATATACCTGCCTACGGGGCTATGAATTGCTTACAAGAGCTATATGCCATTATCCTAGTATGACCTTTAGAGTATCAATTAGGTTACCCCAGACCTCGCCCATTCCTGTCCAAGCTGACTAAGGTTGTAATTACTGCCATGACCATCTGGTCAGTTGTAGGCACATAGAATATGCCTGTTGGCTGGTATATAGAATGTTTAAGGGCGAGTAGCGGTTGTGTTAGGCCTAAGGGGCTAGGTACACCTATTGAGCGATGTGTAGTATATAAGTTGGGCCTGCCAAATGCCATACAGTCTGCTCGAGAAGTAAGTTATAATTATAAAGTCCCTAAGGGGCTATATTGTGCTTACGGAGCTATATGGAGTCGCGAGCGACTATATTGAGGCCTGTAGAGCCATTTGAAGCTTGGTGCCCTTACCAGCTTCCCCTATGCCTGAGTGGCATCACTGACCCTTAGTAAAGCCTTGTGTGCTCAAGGTGCAATTACAGCAGCCTAGAGGGCTCAGATACAGTTACAAGAGCCCAAAGGGCTCAGTCACAGTTCTAGAGGTCGTTGATTCCTTAGTTACAGGTTGTCTACGAGTCTGCGATGAGTGCTGACAGAAGGAAAATATGAATTTCTTATACTTGTCTGGCTTATTGGGGCCCAGGTAGGTTATATCTGTGTTGCTTGCACCTTCCAGGCTTATGGGGGCCAATTTAGGTTCTAGTTTGTATACTTTATAGATATAATAGATATAGCTTATTAATGTACAACCACAATTTAAGTTTCCGCTATATTTTTATAATTGTTTACTAGATGCAGGCTATGGATATGAAAACATGCGTGCTAACTGACTCTTTTGCTGATTACTTTCTAAATTTTTTATCAACTTCTATTCAATCATTATTATTGTTTACATATTCGATATATATTGTATTTGACAATAACGTATGCGGTGCTTCACATGCCTTCAAGTTTAGACAGACAGGTTTCGTGGACCTTCTTAGCAGCTATTCAAAGTCAAGATTGGTCAACTCCTTTCCTTCGTAAAGGCGCCAGTGCAGGCTTTTGTCTTGTTTTGTTATAGTTTGCAATGGCACCGTCCCGACCAATATTTCACTCTTGGGGAGACTTACGTACGCGCTTATAGTTAGTGGTGCATTGTTGGTCGTGTAAGCTCCGAGTATGTTGTTATTGAGTGTTGGCCGCCGGGGCCCAGTTATAACGCCACCTTAGACAACATGATGGTTTGCCTGCCCATGTAGGATGAATGATGTTGTTATTGTACCAAGGGTTAGCTGTTTTGTGCAGGTTTATAATGTGGTTCTAGTCGGCTTGAGGCTATGTTTATAGCCAAAATATACCCGGTTTTTTTCTTGATATGTGTTGTCAGGCATGCACCGCAGGCGTATGTCACTGGGCCTAGGCCCGCCCGAGTCCAAAGGTGGGAATTAGGTGCTGCGTTACGCCCCCCAAGGTGAGGCATGAAAACTTGGTATCGAGCAACGTAGTATCCTTGGAAGTTTGTGTTGTGTTCTAGTAGAGTCTTGTTTATAAATGTGTTGTGCATCACATTTTATAAGCATGAGGCTACGAGGCATGATAATAAGTGGTTACCTTCCTTCCTTCTCAAATCTTTCTATAGAGCTAAGTTGTATAGGGTCGAGTCCGTAAGCTTACATCGTTACGACTATCTATAGTGATGTTTGGGATGAGGAAGACTACAACTAACCATGAGTAGGATACAATAGTAGGAGAGGGTACTACAATGGGTGCCACCGTTTCAAAGGCGCGCCACCGAGGGTGAAAGAGAGACATCTTCGATCTACCTTAGTCTCCCAGGACACCAGGAACCTTATAAGGTAGAAGATATGCCAGTACTATTCCCAGTTCTTCCTATACCCTCAGATCAAGATGTCAAGAGGCAAGAGACATATGTTGTCTTACTTAGTGGCTACTCTCGCATAGATGTGGACAACAACTATGTTGGATTACCCGAAGGTTCAAAAGGTTGTGAATGATGAGATTCTCACTTCAAGTCCTCTAGCCTTTTTCGAGTTTCATACTTTAGCCCCACTATGGAATGATGTGGTCATTTTAATGACTTCAGCCATTTCTCAAAGATAAAAGAGGGCGTAAGTGTTTCGATGCTAGTGTTGTCGTGGAGTAAATAGAAAAGGAGGGCTAGACCTAGTGATTCTTGGGGGTATTATAAAAGTGTTCAAGACCCTAGCACTCCAAATAGGCCACCTAGACCTGCACCAGCAAAATTGGAGTAGGTAAGATTGCTAGGAGGAGCCAAGTACATGGAGGGTCCATCAACAATAGATCCCCGGTAATAGCAAAGCACAGTCAAATAGACTAATCCTACCGCAACATGTTGATGGCGGTACTGAATACTTGGAGATTAATGGCTATGGCCCCCATTTCATTATGTTAAAGGACAGAACGGTTATACGATGGGAACCGGCCCGAAGTGTTAGGACAAGATAAGTTAGTATATTTGAACAGTAGTATCCTTGCCCCCGCGGTTCATGGGGCACGAACCCCAAACTTAAGCCTATAAGCGGTAAGGGCAGACTTTAGCATCTAGCTCTGGGAGGAGAGAACCACACCTTAGGCTGTAGCGGGCTAATAGATCTTGGGATCGCCTCGTCGAATGTCAAAAAATAAGTATTAGGGCCGGCACCTAAAGAATAGTGAGATTATAACCTAGAAAACTAATATCACCTCCGATTGTGTAGGCGAAGGAGTGTCAATATGAAGACCCTAGCCTAGCACAACCTAGAGAAGAGGCCCACAGGAGGAGTCGTTATCAGCCTTTAATATAGTGTGGGCTTGGTGCCTTGAGACCCATAGTTCGAGTCAAGATTCCAAATATGGCGTGGCTTCATTAGTAGATTGTGGTAAAGGTACATCATGTCCGTTAGTCCGCCCTCCTCCTAGGTTCGGTGAAATTGTATCAGGGTATAAGAATGATCTATTGCGGCATAGGAAGAAGAAAGATATTGTCAAGTTGTAGCACGCTTGCCCCAATTGCCGCCAGCGAAAGGATGAACATTAAAAACCTAGTGGGCAAATTCGTGAGATAGTTGTGCTCGCAAGAAAATGGGAAGTGAAATAATATGAATTTAGTTACAGGTTTATCTCGTACCAAGCAATTTGACCCTACTTGAGCCATTGTTGAAGGGATAATGAGGTCAGCTCGTTTCTTATCGGTCGAACTACATTTTCACTTTAATATTATGTCGAGTTGTATATTAAAGAGATAGTCCAGCTACATAATGTCTCGTTGTCTATAAGTTCCACAAGGGGAACACCACAGCTAGGTTTTGGAAATGGTGTCAGAAAGGATTGGGGTAAGACATCCTGAGTACAAATCCTCATTCCCAAACAAGGCAAGTTGATCAAGATATGTATGAGCATGTTTTCTAGACTTCAAAAGAAAGTTAAGATGATCGTCTACCTTTTATGGAGTTCATGTATCAAATAAGCCACCATTCTACCATCAAGACGGTGCCTTATAAGATGTTATATAGATGGAAATATAGGTTCCATATAGGATGGTTCAAGTGTGAATCGTGGTTAATCGTGACCCAACATGATGCACCAATTAGCGGAGAAGGTTAAACTCATCGTAGAGTGTTTACCGACAGCCTGCAGTCACGAAGTCCAATTCATATATGGCATGTGGACGTAAAGATGATGTGATGACTAGGTATTCTTGAAAATTTTGCCAATGAAGGGCGTTATGGGATTTGACAGATGGGAAAGCTTAAATATATGATTCATATCAAGCATTACTAGATTCCATGAAAGATAGGCCAAGTGGCCTATGAGTTAGAGCGACTTTTGGGCTAGGTTCGTTCATCGATGTTACGCAAGCGTGTAGAGACCTTTCAGGTTTTCCTAGTCGAGATGCTCACAGTTACAAGAGCCATCCTACGGGAGAAGACCTAATAGTTATACTAGCTCATCCTGTCCATAGAGGCTATCCTAAGGACCAAATATGCAGCCTATTAAAGACTTATGGAGGAACAGAAATGAAGAAGAAATGACTTGGGAAGCTGAGGACGATGCGGTGGTCTAGATATCCTTAGTTGTTCCGTGTTCACATGATAGTGTACAAACTCGTACAATTTTAGTTAAGGTAAGATAGTTCTCAGGTATTGTATAGTTGCCTTTGTTTCTTTTGTTAATAATTGCTTATGTACATATGGTAGATCTATGTTATTAAGTTGCGGGTAGTGTCCTTGAGACGCTTTTGTGTTGACTTTTCTGCATTTCAGTTTGGTTAATAGTCCATATTGGCTGCAGGAGACTTCATCTGAATTTTTGGGGCAAAGCTTAAGGAACAACCTCCTAAGAGTAGATTACATTTAAGGACGAATCTTCCTAAGGGGGATGATGTTACATCTCGTAAGTTATCGTTGATTAACCGATGTATACATGTTCATGTTGAAGAGTTTTTAGAGTACAACATGTGAGAGAAGGCTCGGCAGAACGCATGAGTGTGATATCGAGCGAGCAACAAGGCCCGGGTTGCCGGGGCAAATGGCACACAGTGATCGCACCGCACCTCTCACTGGCCAAGCAAGGAGCACTATGTTTCACCCTCCCTCGGTGTTGGGAGGCTGGGAGGCACATCGCAACCTCCCCCACCACCTCTCTCTCTATATATGGTCAAGTGTTATGTTGTTTCATTTAAAACATTACTAAAAGAGGAACCTCGGCCTAGGTAATTTTCTCACGAGGATTTCATCAAAATGATGCCAAATTATGCTATCTGCAATCCTTGCCCACTGAAAATTCTTCTTAGATAATCATTAACGGGATTGCGAAGAACATATCTAAGAGTTGAATCTTTGAAATTAGCCCAATTTGACGGAGTCCCACCTAGTGTGTAAGTCATAGAAATCACTTCTAATCAAACCCTAACCGTCTACAAGTGATAAGTAAGTGTTTCTATCTTCTAAATTCTATGGAATTTTTAAGTTCTTTCCGCATTGAACTCATTTTGACTTATTATTGTTATGTTTTGTAGGCTATGGTTGCGTGCCTAACTCTTGAATTAGGAAGCCTTATTTTCTCAACGTGTAAGCTGGGATATGAAGGAATTAAGAGTTATAAACAGGCTGTGGTTGACCGAGAAGAATTTGGAAATCGAGGTATATTAAGGCTAATGTCTTTCGGCATTTTCATCCTATAGTTGATACAACTTATACCTCCGTAGGTTCCCGATTATATTTGTTCCTGCGTAGCTTCGCAAGATGAATTGAGATTGCATCATAGTATCCCTCATTGGGAAAGAGTGAGTCCAGTGTGACTAACGCTAGAGCCGCCATAAAGATTTCCTTGTTCACTTGTTTACCGCTTAGAGGGATTGATGTCTTCTATTGTACCAAGGCCTTAGAAGCTTGTACTTAGTTGTTGAGTATAACTTGGTGAGGTTGGACAGTATAGGGCATGATGATTCTTAGGCGACATAACTTTCTATTTGACGCCTCTATAGACAACAGAAGCTCGCCTACTGTGCCGTTGGCGTACTCGGATGCCTCCAGGGCTAGAATCCTGATAGGGTGGTCTTACCTTCGTGCTAATAGCACTAGGGTTTCCTAATGAACTAAGAGATAGCTACCATGATCAGCCTACCGTAAATGACCATATAGTTTCAACCGACTTACCGCTTGTCATATAGGTCGTCAGAAACCACCCACTTGTTAGAAGTCTGATAGACTAAGTGATACCCTAAGTAGGGACCTTGTTAGTGGTTAGACATGGGGCCAATTCCACGGACTACTCTTGTAGATGCCCACGTACATATTTCCATGAAGGGCTAAATCCAAATATACCTACCTACGAGGCTATGAATTGCTCACAAGAGCTATATCCTACTCCAGACAGACCACAGTTGACGTCTAATGGACTAGAGCCCAGTATCACAACATTACCTTTAGGCTAAGAGTTGTGGTAAGCTTCCTATGGGAAGTTAGGGCTAACTGTGTAGGAACATATCCGATTAGTAGTAGCCCTGAAGTTATTCTAGGCGAAGGAACCATTTAGATGGTCGCCTACGACTTTGTTGTTAGCTTATGAACTACCATTGTCCTAGTATGACCCTTAGAGTATCACTTAGGTCACCTCGGACTCGCTCTTTCCCCGGCCCAAGACAACCGAGGCTATAATTGTTGCCATGACCATTTGGTCAGTTGTAGGCACATGGAATGTGCATGTTGGCTACTACATGTGACTCGTTTAGAGGTGAGTAGCGGTTGTGCTAGACCTAAGGGGGATAGGTACGCCTATTGAGTGAGGTGTAGTATATAAGTTAGCCCTACCAAATGCCGTATAGGTTGCTCGAGAAGCGAGCTATAATTATAAAGTTCCTAATGGGCTATATTATGCTTACTGAGTTTCATGTAGTCGCGAAAGTGACTATATTGAGGCTCGTAGATCTATCTCGCTTGGTAGTCTCACCAGCTTCCCCTATGTTGGGAGTGGCATAACTGACCCTCAGTAAAACATTGTGTGCTCAGGGTGCAGTTATAATAGTCTAGAGGGATAAGATACGCTTACAAGAGCTTCAGAGGGTCACTACAATTCTAGAGGCTGGGTGTACCTTAGTTAAAGGTTGTCTAGCGCGAGTCTGCGATGAGTGCCGCAGAAGGAATATATGAATTGCTTGTACTTTTCGGGCTTATGGGGCCTAGTAGGTTATCTCATGTTTCTTGCACCTTCCAAAGCTTATGGGGCTAAGTTAGGTTTTTGTTTGTATACTTCCTTGCTGATATAGTTTATGAATGTACAACCATACAACAGTTCCCGTTGTATAATTGTTTACTAGATGCAAAACATGGTTAAGGAAAACATGCAGGTTAACTTTTTGCCCCTTTTCGCTGATTACTTTCAGTTCTTTATCGCCTTCTATCTAGTCATTATTATTTCCTTTACGTATTCGGCAAGCATATTGTACAGCCCACGTATAAAATGTGATACTTTCCGCATGTTTAGACATTTATGATGGTGTTTAGGACCTTCTTAGCAGCTATTTCAAAGTCAGCAGATTAGTCAGTTTTTTCCTTTAGGAGTTTCCAACTAGTAGAGGTTTGCTTAGCTTTTGTTATATAGTTTTTGAGTAGGCTGGGGACCTATCCCAACAATATTTCTCTCTTAGAGGCTTGCAAACTACAATTTATAGTTAGTGGTGCATTATTGGCCGTATGGAGCCTATATGTATTGTGATTTAAGTGTTGGTCACGCGGGGCCTAGTTATGATACTTGTTAGACAACATAGTGGTCTTGTCACTTTGTGTAGGATGAATGCTTCGATATTGTTAATGTACCCGTTAGTTGTTTTGCGTAGTTTTATATTGTGGCCCAAGCCATCTCCAGGCTATGTCTATAGCCGAAATATAGCCGGTTGTTTTCTTGATATGTGCTTCTAGCATGCACCAGAGGTGTATGTCTCCAGCCTAGGCTAACTCAAAGTCCAACTTTGTATTAGGTTAGTTACGCCCCAACGTGGGGCGGACAAGAAGGGCATATCCCTATCCTTAACAGCAACTTCTAACCTTCAACCAATGGGGCAAAAGGATCTTTCAATTACTTGTTTTACATTTACTTTTAAGCCTTTCGATTCCCTTTCCCACGTTCAACCAAAAGCCAACAAATTTACTCAAAAGGTGATAACTCTAGTGAATAAGAAATTAAAACAAGTAAAATTAAACAACCTTTAATGAAGAATCAAACTAGCATTAATCAGTAAGCTAAACGCCAACAATCAACTATGGTCAAAACCTCCTAGAATAGGCATTTAGCTACTCATAGCAATCAAAAAAACAAAGACATAATCATCATTCAAGTAAATGATAAAGAAAAGAAGAAACTCTAAATAGAACTTGTCTCTCCTCCAAAAGCCGTATTTACAAGCTTTCACGAATAAACAAAATGATGAATGATATGCTAAAAATGGCCTTGATATTGTATTTATATGTGAGCCTTCAAATGATTCTTTTGCCTTCTAGTATTTCTATTTAAAATTAGAAAAATCCATCCAATAAGTATTCATGCGCTACTCCCTTCCATAGCCCCAAGTTTGGTTCAATTTTCCTAAAGTAAAGCTGTTCCCACCCGGGCCGTAAAGAAACTAAAGACTTCGCCGTATTTCTTTCACTTCCCTAAGCACCTCTCGGTGCCCTACTCCATCCGTAGCACCGCAGTGTTTGTCAAACTTATGAGCTTTATAATCTCTTCTGCTGTTCCTGACTTCATCCATAAATATAAAAATGTAGGGAAAATTTTCTATGTTTGGAATGATTTTGGCGCTCCACGCCATCCATCTTGCCAAGGTGTTAGTCACCTATGAAGCTAGAGACCCGCTGCCCCACGCCATCCATAGCACCAAATTTGGTGCATATTTAAAGCACAAGTGTTGGCATGCCACCCTAGCCATTTCCCCTGTATCGACTTTGCTAATCTTCTTCTTCACACTCTGTCATTTTTGGGTCCTTTTGCCTTGGTTTCCTCGTCAAAACACGAAACATTCATTATCTCACAAGACACACGAAAAAATGAATTCATACATTTCATAAGGATTATGAACTCAAAATAATGTTAAATATGGGTAAAAAATGACATATGGGCATAAGAATATGCTCAACATCACTATTTATTACCATATGATCTTGCATTCATCGTGTGGTTCCGTTGGTTCACACATACATTGAATATTACTTCGTCCCTCCCAACCCAAAACATTATCTTTCCTAGATCTACATCAACTAAGGCTCGCCATATGGCCAAGAGTGATCGCCCCAAGATGATGGGCACCTCAATATCAATATCATAATCCAACACGACAAGGTCGATCGGGTAGGATAAACTTATCAACCTTGACCAACACATCGACTTAATTCCCACGAGGTGTTTTATAGAAAGATCCGCCATTAAATAACCTTATTGTTGTAGGCTTGGGACTTCCCAAACCTTTATTTTTTGAAGATCATGAGAGGCATCAAGTTTATGTTAGCCCCGAGATCACAGAGAGCTTTGTTGAACATATACACCCCAATAGTGCATGGAATAGTGAAAGCTCCTCGGTCTTCTCGTTGGAGCAAGGTTACTTGCCATCAAATCACTACAATGATGCAATACCTCCACTCTGCCCACATCAAATACTTTTCTTTTGAGAAGCTCCTTCATGAATTTTTTTATCCAGGCATTTGAAGAATGGCATCAACTAGCCAATATTTAGGGACAACTTACTGAACATGTCAATGAACTTTTTGAATTGGTTATCCTGTTTCTTCTTTTCCAAGCGCTGAGGGTAAGGAGGTGGGACTCTAGGAGCTTGGCCTTTAACATTGATGATCTCCTTGGCCATTTCATTAACAATCTCAGTTTGCGAAGGAATATCAACTCCTTCCTCCTCCAACATCACTTCATTCATCAATACCATCTAGTGCTTTTGGCACCTCCTCATTCACTTTATCTTCATGTTTTTTGGGATCAACCACTATCTCGGCTTGTCACCCATATTAATAACAAATTTTCCACTCCTAATGACAATAGTCATGCAATGACTATCCTTCATGGGATTTGGCATTGTGTCACTCGAAAGTGTCCTCTTTTATTATCCGGTTCATTTGCATTGAAAATTGATTCATTTGAGCCTCCAAATGTTTGATTGACCAATGGTGTTCACTATTTGGGAAAGATTAAACACCTCCCTCTTTCAATTCTTTAACACCACTATCGGTGGACTCAACTTTATTTAATACCCAAGTAAGCATCTCTTTAATTTTGTAACTCCCCACATCATTCACACCTAGCCGCATTGGGGGATACATCGGCTTTAAGAGGTGGAATATATTGTTTTGTACCTATTCCAATCTCATTCGGGTTTTCAATTCCTCCACCCGTTGTCTCTATCACCCCATCCTTGGTTTGCACCTGGATCTCTAATCTTGATCCCATCATAGGGACGCCAAGGACCTTTATTGGCACCTTTTGGTACTCCTTTGATGATAATCCATCATTTTACCACCCATAAAGTGACATTCCTCATCATACCGCGAAAGGTGGTGAAGCATCTACTTCATATTGGTTGGGACCTGAGTTCCCACAACATTAACTCCCTTGGCTCCTGACCCCAACAAGTGCTTTGTCATCAAGTCCACTTGGTTCATCATTTTGCTAAGGTCTCATCCTCTTTTTGTCGTTTCCTAAACTCAACTATAAGATGGCTAGGATGAGGTACCACTAGCAGACACCTCGATGTCCCTAGTGTGCCATGCTCTATTCATTTTTGTCATTCTATCAAGGAGAGCCTTGGCCAAGCCATATTTTTTTACCATAATCAAACACCTTGAAAGTTTATTGGGCTACGTACTTGTATATGGAGTCAAGAGACCTTTTAGAAGCTTTGAATTAATACTCCATCAAGTAAACTATGGTTGGGGAAAATGGCCATCTTCTTTTTGAATCAAAGCCAAACCTCGTGAATGGGTGATCTTGGTCATATGTACATGCACAAGTGATACTTATACCCATGTTTTAGCCATGTTTGTACCTTAGCTTAAGAATAATCTCATGTATTTTGTGTAATTTGTGGTCATGGACTAACAAATATAATTAGCTCTCTTGTAGGTTGAAATTGCCAATGGATGAGCTCATGTGAAGATAATAGTCCTAATCTTGAAGATAAATGATAAGGTACAAATTACAAATAGTGAGACAAGCTAAAAAGTACATTTAGAGTCAAATCCATGCCACAAAGAAGCATTGGGGTAAACAATAATGTTCACCGAGAAAAATTAATTTATATGAGCAGGGTCTGCAAAACAGTGAGCATTCGTAATAGTAGAGTGTCTGAGGAAAATCTCCATGATAGCTAGCATTTCATGGAGGAAAATCTTTGTGATAGCCAGCATGACACGAACGTAGTTCACCACAGCCAAATTTTTTACAATTATAAAAAGAACACTTAGTGCCTTAATTGACATCACAAGCATTACCTTATGAAAAGTGTGGGAGAGCAGAGGGAACAAAGGAGACTCTATCTAGGGTTAACTTTTCTAATGTTTTCACTTTTTCTTCTACACATATTGTAAGTGTTCTACAATTCTTGTAAAAATATGAGTGGCTAAAACACTTTTCTGTGGTTGAAGCCACATGACATGATTGTAATTGCTTAAATTTGTAGTTGGTTCAAGTTTTCATTATTGTTTGCTTGCATTCTTGCTTTTTATCGTTTTAATTCTTAATCACCATTAAAATGTATTTGGTTAAGCCAAGAAAAACTTGAAAAGCAAAACCTAGGTTAGAACTAGGAATGCAAGAAGTAAGTTCAAATCTTCAAGACTTGATTCGCGGTTAGGATAGAAATATGTCTAATTCGCCTTGTTTGGTTATAAATAGGAAGATAGCTAGAAACTGACTTGAGAGTTGTCACATCATCGCTCATTATAAAATTAGTTGTGAAACCAAGTTAGCTTAAATGGTTAGAGGTGCAAAAGTCCAAAACCAAGGGCATTAACCCCGTAAACTACTCCATATAGATAAATACACACGAATTAGGATGTCATCCATGCTCACACAATGCTGTGAGGATAATTTTTTATGTTTAGAGGCTCAAAAGACCATGAGCATTGAATATATCTTGTGAGACAACAAATGAAAATTCAATACTTGAACCAATGTGAATGTAGCGTTGCATGATTGTTAGGCCTTAACTCCGTATGCTTCTTATCATTGTTTTTGAATTATTTGAACCACCGCTAGATTTAGAAACAAGAATCCAAATATTGAAGAAAACAACTCTTGTGAAATTTGAATTAACATTTGAACTTGTAATTTGCTAAAAGACTAGTCCATGTGGGTTCGACATCTAGCTCTTTAGAGTCACTTTACTACTTGTACGACCATGTGCACTTGCACGTGCGCTAGAGCAAAACAAGTTTTTGGGTTTTACTTACCTTTAATATATAATCCTAGTTAGCCCCTTATCCTTTAGCCTATTTTTTGATTAACCATACAAGCTTAATCCTTTTCTTTCAATAAACTTGAATTTGATCCAAAACTCCTAACCGCTTGAGTGAAAATGCGTATGAAGTTAAAGGAGCAGAGTTAGAAAAAGAAGGAAAGTAGTGGTTGGGGAAGTTGAAGAAAAGACTATAGGTGCACTGTTTGAAAATGCACAAGTGTTGGTCGGGAGTAAAATACCGAAAGATTGAAAAAGTTTTGAAGCTTAAGTACTCCCTACTAATAATGTAAGTGTGCTTAATGAAATGGGAAAACAAAAGAGGAAATTGATGAATTAAAAATTAAAGGGGTGAAGTAAAAGAAGAGATGTGCTTAGTGAGAAAGTGATGTATTAAAAGTTCTTAGAGAAGATAGTCACTATTACTAGCCAGAATAGTACCTACCCGTCCCTTATCTTACATTACAATCCGATAAGTCCTACTTGATCTTACTTTCAAACGTTTATAAATTAGTGGAGTAAAACACTAAGGGTAAGCTTATGGGTCAGTACATGTTGCATGCGAATTCTTTATGAGAGTGAGCTTAATTCCTATTTATATACCCATACTTGTATAATTTGAAAAATTGTGAGTGAAAATGGGTTTCTCTCTTGTGGTGAGGGAACATGTTTGAGGAAACATAAAATTAGTATTCGATTTCTTGAATGGCTAGTGTGCATGATTTTGCTGTAGTTTTAGAGTCGATTCTTGAGGCTAGGAGGTCTTAACATAGTATATGTGGGCTTAGTCGGTTACATATATCTCATGCTCTATTTTAAACTTGCTATCTAAATCAATCGTTGTAGCCTTAACTTGAGTCGTCTTACTTCAATTGGTTACGTGTGAGTCCTTCATGTACATGAGATGTAATGGAGTTTTCTGAGGACGAACAAGGTTTTATGTGTGGGGTAGTGATCTTGGGTATATTTACATGCCTAAGTGATAATTATACTCGAGCTTTAGTCATGTTTTTACCTCATTTTTAGTATAATGTCATGTAATAGTGCTAATAATTTCTTGCATGAACTAACCAATGTGATTAATCCTTGTTTGGAGGTGAAAAATGCTAAGGAGGGGCTTAGTTATGAAGTGCATGAGCAATATGGAAGCTTGGAAGTGATTGCAAAGAAGAATTATGAAAAGGCATGAAAAGAAAGGCAACCATCACCAACTAGCATGTAACGCCAACACAATGGCGCACTGGGCGTCGTGCCACGCACATGTTGTGCGGGTGAGACCTGTGCCAGGAAGTGTGCTAGCACAATGGGGCAGTGCCTAATGGTGCTCATAATTTCTTGAATGAACTAACCAATGTGATTAATCCTTGTTTTGAGGTGAAAAATGCTAAGGAGGGGCTTAATTATGAAGTGCATGAGCAATATGGAAGCTTGGAAGTGATTGCAAAGAAGAATTATGAAAAGGTATGAAAAGAAAGGCAACCATCGCCAACTAGCATGTTATGCTAACACAATGGCGCACTGGGCGTCGTGCCACCTACATGCTGTGCAGGCGAGACCTGTGCCAGGCAGTGTGTTAGCACGATGGGGCCGTTCAGGCTCCACGATCAAAAGTGTGCCACACCCTTGTTGCTCCGCTTCCAGCTCCAGGCCATGGCAGGCGATGTGCGAAGGCACATGCCATCAATTTTTCCAGGCGCCCCAAAACAGTGAAGCAGTGCGACACCTCCATGCCACTGAGGGCATGCTGCGGGACCAGCAGTGTGTCACGGAGGTGGCATGTGCACAACCAAATTTCAGCATCTATAAATAGAGGACTTTCCTTATTTTATAATTTTATCATGATATATTTTCTAGAAAACTGGAGGGAGCGAAGGGAGAAATGTGGAAACTCACCTAGGGTTGGTTTTTCTTTATTTCTTCTTTAGAATTCTTTTAAGTACATGAATTCAAACATTTTTTTGAATCTTTGCATGACCATGAGCGGCTAGAACCCTTTCTCTAGGGTTGACACCAAATGACATGATTGCTATTGCGTAATTTCATCTTTGGTTCAAGTTTTCTTTTGTGTTTTCTGTTGCACTCTTGTTAATTATGATTTTAATGCTTGATGGCTATTGAAATTCACTCTTTAAACTTAGGCAAAAGCTTGAAAGAGTAACCCTAGGTTAGAACTAAGAATGCGTGGAGCAAGTTCAAAGTCTTCAAGACTTATTTCGCATTTGGGATAGCAATATACCTAATTCGCCTTGCTTGGTTAATAAAAAGAAAGATAGCTAGACACTTAGGATTAAATAGTCACATCACCTCTCACAGACATAGTTGTAAAGTTAATTCTAGGTTAAATGGTTAGAGGTTCTAAAGTCCATAACCAAGGGCATAAACCCCGTAAAACACTCCACATAGTTAATTGCTCACGAATTAGGATGTTACATCCCCACTCAATGATGTAGTTGTGAGACTAATTTTTTGTGTTTAGAGGCTTGAAAGACCATGAAAATTGCATATTAACTCTATGAGAAAACAAATGAATTTTCATATTCTTGAACCATTGTGAAATTTAGCTTTGCATGTTTGTTAGGCCTTAACTCTAGATGCTTCTAATTATTGTTTTACCGAATTGTTTGTGATCACAGTAGATTTAGTTTCAACTTCAAATCCTTAAAATATATATTTATGTAATTTGACTTAACACTTGAACTTGAATATTCACTAAAATAGTCCAGTCCCTGTGGGTTCGACATCCGGTTCTTCAAGAGTCACTTTACTACTTGTATGACTGCCTACGCTTGCGCGTGTGCTGGGGAAAAAGCCCCTCCTTAGCATTTTTCACCTACAAACAAGGACTAATCACATTGGTTAGTTCATCCAAGCAATTATGAACACCATTACATAATATTATACTAAAAATGAGGTAACAACATGACTAAAGCTCGAGTATAATTATCACTTGGGCATGTAAATATGCCCAAGATCACAACCCCACACTTAAAACCCTGTTCGTCCTCGAACAAATCCTTTATATCTCATGCACAAGGAAAACTCACACATGACTAATTGAGGCAAGATGGCTCAAGTTAATGCTACACTGATTAAGACCTCCTAGGCTTAAGAATCGACTGTACAACCATAGCAAACTCATGCACATAATCCAATCAATAAGTCCAACATGAATTCTATCTTTCCTCAAACATGTACCCTCACAACGAGAGAGATACCCATTTTCATGCACAAATATACAAGTTATAACACATATGGGTGTATGAATACAATTACGCTCACTCTCACAAACAATTCACATGCAACACATAATGACCCATATGCTTGCCCTTAGTGTATTACTCTGCTAATCCAGGAACGTCAAAAAGTAAGATTAGATAGGACTTTATGGGTTGTAATATAGGCTAAGGGATGGGTAGGTACTATTCAAGCTTGTAATAGTGACTATCTTACCTAAGTTCTTTTAATACATCACTTTTTCTCATTAAGCATATTATCTTCTTTTACTCTTTTACTTCACCCCTTGTTCTTTTCAACTCTTAATTTCCTTTTTGTTTTCGTATTTCATTAAGCACACTTATATTATTAGAAGGGAGTACTTAAACATTAGGCACTTTTTAATTATTTTGTTATTTTACTCCCTACCAACACTTGTGCATTTTAAACAAGTGCACCTCTAATCTTTTCTTCAACCTCCACAACCAACTATTTTCTTTCTTTTCAAAATTATTACTCCTTTAACTCTTTGCATCTTCACTTAAGAGCTTAGGAGTTTTGGATCAAATTCAAGGCTATTAAAAGAAAAGGATTAAGCTTTTAATGTGGCTAATCAAAGAATAGGCTAAAGGCTCAATGGGGCTAACTAGGATTATACATCAAAGGTAGGTGAAGTAAAGGATAAAAATTAGGCTCATTCAAAGAAATGCCTAAATCATATCTTAAGATCGACATCCCCCATTTTGTTTTGCAAACACACCAGGCAATTTCTAGACACTACAAAATAACATGGAATATTCAAGAAACCTTATGCTCAGTGCACATGCTCAATTCAAGACAAACTCATTAGACTCTTAACTTAGCTAATCACAAGTATTCAGAATTAAGCCTCAAGCATACAGAGTCACATTCCTGAGCCTAAATGTCTTAAACAAAGTCATAAAAATTTCTCACATGCTTCACAATTAAAAACCACTTGCATATTACAATCATGTACAACACTCAACAAGAGCATTAAGAAATCAATCAGCTAAGGGTTCAAACACAAAACCTACGATTAATTTTCCCTCAGGATGGTCGCTATCCATCCATCATCGGGAAAAGTCCCTAACTATGACTAAAACAACTATGCACAGACACATAAAACATTTTATTCTCTCGGTTCAAAGTGCCCCCTTCAGAAAAGAACCGAAAAGAAAAACCCAAGGGTGGGTGAAATGTGCTCAACTTAAACTTTTTCATCACACAATATTATACAAAGCACCAAATTCACCCGAAACCAACATCACAAAAAATTTTAAATTACCCCTCACCCCATACTTAGATCATGCTATCTCCCTATATCATCATTTAAAAGCAAGACTAAAGATGAGAGATACTTCCTGAGGCCTCTAGGCCTAGCTAATAACATGTTTTCCATTTTTTTATCTTGAGGATCCTCAACCCCACAGTTGTGCTTTGACATGCTCCTTAGCTTCTACTTCTAAGGGTACTCAGACTTCCCATTTTTCCTATACTTAATTCACAAAAAAAAAACAAAAAGTTAAAATAACCAAAATCAAAACAAAAGAAAAAGAAAATTGTACCTGTGGTACCTTTGGGTTGCCTCCCAAGCAGCGCCTGATTTTACACGGTGGCATGACTTGAACTATCCTTTTTAGGATATTCTCAAACAAGTATTCACTTTCAGGAACCATCTTATCTTCTTCATACATTTAGAGGGAATAACCTCCACATTGTCCCACTTTTCCTCCATCAGTTTCTTCAAATGATTTCCCCCTTCAGTCTCGAGCTTAATTGTCAGAATGTCCTGCAACTGTGGACCCATGGAATCCACCATCCCACACTTAGAATCTATAACCACACTGATCTTGAAAAGATCTCTGTAGTGTGTGGGTCAGTTGATCTCTTGATATACTCTGAAGAGCTCTTCCTCATCATTGACCCACATTTTCAAGGTGCTAACTCTTACATCAATTATTGCTCAACCAGTAGCCTGGAATGGTCATCCCAAGATTAAGGGTACCTTGCCATCAATTTTAAAATCTAAAATTATGACATTAGCAGGTATGATAAATTTACCTACTTTGATGAGAAGGTCCTCAATAATTCCCTCCGGGGCCACTATCGACTTTTTCGCCAACTGCAACATCACTCTTGTGGGTCTTGGTTTCCCCAAACCAAGTATGTTGAACAGAGATAGCCGCATCAAATTCACTTCCGTCCCTAAATCACACAAGGCCTTCATTATGCCAGCTTTACCTATTTGTACGGGGAGGGTGAAACTCCCTGGTTCTTTGAGCTTTTTGGGCATTTTGCTCGTTACCCTGAACCTGCACTCCTCAGTGAGTGCCATAGTCTAGACATCCAGCAGCCATACTTTGTTGGCCACCACGTCCTTTAAGTGCTTAGCGTACGTATGAATTCCCTGCAAAACATCAAATAAGGGCAAATTTATGTGAAGTTCCTTGAATATATTAAAGAACATCTTAAAAAAAAGGTTCCTCCTTGCTCTTCTTAAGCCTTTGTGGGAACGGTGGGGTGATCTCTGTACTGGTTGCAATGATGATTGTGCATTATCTATTGCAGCACTCTGATTAGCTCCTCTATCAGTTGATTGACCAAGTTTAACCAATTCTGGGTGCACCTCATTTTTCTTATCCTTCTATGGTGCATCAGATGATTGCTTTCCACTCCTCAGACTGATGGCATTGACCTATCGGGGGTTTGTATCTGTATCACTTGTTAAACCTCCCTGAGGTCTGTTATGCTGAGCAACTGCTATTTGACCTATTTACTTCTCCAAATTTCTGGTGGCCAGTTGCTGATTCTTTAAGTCTAAGGCCATCCTTGCCTGATTGAATGCCATCTGGGTCTGGTTGGCCATGATTTTCTGCAATATCTCCTCAATGTTTCTATTGTTGGATTGACCACTATTCTGCGTGCTCTGCTGTTGATACTACTATTGTTGAGGCTGGTGGTAGCTTTGTCAGTGATTACCACCCCAAGAGAAAGTCGGGTGATTCTGCCAGTTCTTGTTATAGATGTTCCCATAATTCTGATTTCCTCTCTAAACATTCCCTATAAAGTTAATTGACTCTAGATTAGCCTCACAAGAGTCTGCACTGTTCCCATTATTTCCACAAATCTCACACCAACTAGGAGCTGGTTGAACTGTATTAATCTGTGCCTGTGGCTGTGTCATACTTAGTTTGCTGAACTAAGTCATCATCTAATGATGAAGTGAAGCCAACTGAGCTGCCAATGCGTTGACACTGTCGACCTCAATAAGCCGACTGCTTTCTTACCTGCTCCTCTAGAAGACTCACTGCCACTCCGAATTTCCTTGAGCAATCCTACTCAACAATGTGTACAACTCATCATAAGTACTTTCAAGTGCTTGCCCACCTGATGTGGAGTCTAGTAAGATTTTAGTGTGAGGATCTAGACAATCCAAAGAAGTGTGGGCTAACACTTTATTAGACTTCTTGTGATGAGGGCAGTCTCTTAATAATGACTTGAACCTCTCCAAGGCTAAGTATAAATTCTCCTCAGGCCTCCGCTTGAAACTAAGTATCTCACTTCTGAGCTTTGCAGTCTTGCCTGAGGGAAAGAATCTGATGAGGAACTTCCTTTCTAGGTCGTCCTAGGATGTAATGGAATTTGGTGGCTCTGCCTTCAGTCACCTCTTCACCTCTCCTAAAAGTGAAAATGGGAAGAGGGTAAGTTTAACATAATTAATTGACACTCCGGTGGGGATGAAAGTTCCACTGATTTTCAGAAAGTTCTGTAGGTGCTATTGTGGGTCTTCATGTGTCATGCCAGTGAATTGACCACTCGAGTGCAACAACTACACCATATTTTGTTTCAGCTCAAAATTGCCTCCAGGCTTTGGTTTGCGTATGCTGGAGGTCACATTTGTCGCGAGTGAGATTGCTACTTCTATAACTGGTCTAGCTGTCATTGTCTCTGGCAACAACTCTTCTTGGCCAACTAGTGGATGCTTTCATTCAAGAACTTGTCATTGTGAAAACTGCAACTTTCGCTCAAGAGCCTTTCTCCGTAGCAAAAGCAACTGTCGTTCAGGCTCCAACAATGGATTCACTAGTTCTTTATTCCTTTCCAGCGTGCTGTGAGGAAAAATCTGTTACCTACAATGAAACAGACTAAGACCAAGATTTTCAACACTTAAGAAAAATAAAAATTACACATAAACTAAAAATTCACCAAAGTTGTCAATCCTCGACAACGGTTCCAAAAACATATTGCTCCGCAGTGCACGTGGTCGTACAAGTAGTAAAGATACTCTTGAAGAGCCGGATGTCAAACCCAAGGGACTGGACTATTTCAGCGGATATTCAAATTCAAGTGTTAAGTCAAATTTCACAAGGTTTTTGATTTTAAAGATTTGAAGTTGAAACTAAATCTACGGTGATCACAAATAATTCGGAAAAACAATAATCAGAAGCATCTAGAGTTAAGGTCTAACAATCATGCAAAGCTAAATTTCACAATGGGTCAAGTATATGAAAATTCATTCATTGTCTCACAGAGTTAATATGCAGTGTTCATGGTCTTTCAACCCTCTAAACACAACAAATTAGTCTCAGAACTACATCATTGAGCGGGGATGTGATGTCCTAATTCATGAGCAATAAACTATGTGAGTGGTTTACGGGGTTTATGCCCTTAGTTATGAAATTTTGAACCTCTAACCATTTAACCTAGAATTAACTTCACAATTACCTCTATGAATGGTGATGTGACTATTTTATTTTAAGTGTCTAGCTATCTTCCAGTTTATTAACAAAGCAAGGCGAATTAGGTATATTGCTATCCTAAACGCGAATCAAGTCTTGAAGATTTTGAACTTGCTCCCTGCATTCTTAGTTCTAACCTGTGGTTACTCTTTCGAGCTTTTGCCTAAGCTTAACGAGTGCATTTCATTGGTGATTAGGAATTAAAATGATAATTAACAAGAATGCAAGAAAAGACATAAAAGAAAACTTGAACAAAAGATGAAATTACGCAATAGAAATCATGTCAAATGGTCTCAACCCTAGATGATGGGTTCTAGCTACTCATGTTCATACAAAGATTCAAAAACATGTTTAAATTCAAGTACTTACAAGAATGCTAAATAAGAAATAAAGAAAAATCAACCCTAGGTGAGTTTCCACATAAGCTTAACGAGTGCATTTCATCGGTGATCAGGAATTAAAATGATAATTAACAAGAATGCAAGACAAAACATAAAAGAAAACTTGAACCAAAGATGAAATTACACAATAACAATCATTCCATATGGTCTCAACCTTAGATGAAGGGTTCCAGCTACTCATGTTCATACAAAGATTCAAAAACATGTTTAAATTCAAGTACTTACAAGAATGCTAAAGACGAAATAAAGAAAAAGCAACCCTAGGTGAGTTTCCACATTTCTCCCTTCACTCCATCCTATTTTACGGAAAATATATTGTGATAAAATAATAAAATAAGACAAGTCATCTATTATAAATGCTAAAATTTGGTCATGCACATGCCACTTCCATGACACACTTTTGGTCGCACAGCATACCCTCCATGGCACAGAGATGTCACGCTGCTTAACTGTTTTGGGGCTTCTAGCAAGGTTGATGGCATGTTCCTTTGCGCGTCGCTTGCCATGGCACGGAGCTAGAGTCGGAGCCGCAAGGGCATGGCATTCCTGTGGTCGCAGATCTTGGCCGACAGGGAATAGTGCCATCGCGCTAGCGTACTGCCTAGCACAGGTCTCACGCGCACAGCATGTGCGTGACCAGCAGGCCATTGTGCTGGCGTGACACGCTAGTTGGCGTGGGTTGCCTTCTTTTCATGGCTTTTCATAATTCTTGTTTGCAATCACTCCCAAGCTTCCGTATTTCTCATGCACTTCATAATTAAGCCCCTCCTTAGCATTTTTCACCTACAAACAAGGACTAATCACATTGGTTAGTTAATGCAAGCAATTATGAGCACCATTGCATGAGATTACACTAAAATTGAGGTTAAAACATGACTAAATCTCGAGTATAATTATCACTTGGGCATGTAAATATGCCTAAGATCACAGTGGCAAAGGCTATACCCTATGTTTCTCAACCACTTGGGTGAATTTTCCTTGGGTTTTCTCAAATCCCAAGGGCAATAATATCAATCAACCACCAAAAGCTTAAGGAAAAGCTAAACTATCTCTAGCTTTAGCCCTTTAATGGGTGATGGAAATGGGTTTTGACTATCTCTGGCTCAACCCTACATATCCATGGCCAAAATCCTCACTAATTCTTCCTTACCCATATCTTGCTCCTCTCTCTCAAGAAAAGGCAAGATAAGGAAAGTAAATTAATGTTTGCAACCGTTAATTATATTATTCACACTTAGATGAAACACTTGATTCATGCCTTGCAATTAAATTTAAGACTAAATCAACAACACTCAATCCATTCTAAATACCAATAATGCACACTCCCTATTACTTAAATTAGCTACTCATAGATGAAGTTAAAAAAAGAAATACCATGGGTGATTTACTAACATTCATCCTATTTGAATAGAAATTTAAGCTCACAAGTCTGCAACAATGGTGGTTTTTAGCACAAAATTAGAAAAGAATAAGAAGAAGAACATTGTACTTTTCTACTTCTCTCTATAATTCTTCTTAGCTAAGATGTGACGTACAAAATTATGACAAGTATGAGTACATTTAGGGTAATTTTTTGTATTCTCTTTTTGTACATCTTTTCCTCAAATTCCCTAAGAAGCTTCCACATTGAATTTGTGCCAGATTTGCATAAGTTTACCTAGTAAGCGTTCTGGCCACTTGCGCGACACATGCGTTTTGCAGGTGGACATTTCTAGTTCGCATGTCTCATGTAGGTCATGGATAGAATGGTAGGACACCATCTGCGGTTGCACTTGCATTTCACATGTACCTTTCAGCTCAGGACCAATGCTTTTCTGTGCTGCACCTACACCTGTGGAATATAGGTTCTTGCTTCAAGCAAACTCATTCTTTGTTCCATTCCTTTACTTTTCTTGTCTCAATTCAATACCTACAAAATCAAAGAGAAAAGGCATAAAACCTTCCTAATTGATGTGAAAATAATGCAAAAGCTCATGCTTAAGAGTCTAATGAGTTGGTAAATTACCTACTCATCAAACCCCTAAACTTGAACCATTAGTTGTCCTCAAGCAAGGCATTCTCACACAACTAAGAATTGAAGTAAGCATTCTTATCAAAAGAGCTGCACAAAGGACTTCTAAAGCTTAAGACAACCCACAAATCTCACACCACCTCAAGAAAAATAAAAGACTCAAAACATGTTGCACAAACTCAGTTGGTAACCACAAGTATTTGGCATATCTCATTTTCATTCTTTCAATTCAAAATAGTGGGTATTTTCAACCAAATCACTCTCAATAAGCATCTCGAGTCATTGATAATTAACATTCAAGGTTTTCCTTAAAGTTCACTGCTTAACTTGTCACATTCACACCTCCTAATTGAAAGAACAATTTAAACATGCACCCCAAGGAAGTGATGCCACTCACACAATGATAGAATTCGACTCATATTCAGGCCATGCACACATAGGGATATAGAATAAAGTCAAGACGCTCACTCTCTCAAAGACATTGAAGTGCACACACAATTGACCCATAGGCTTTCCCTTTACGTAACTCGCCACTAATGTAGAGTTGCTACACTCGAGATCAGTAAGGACTTGCGAGTCATAATGATGGCTTGGGGTAAGGGTAGGACAAATTTTAGCTTTATTGATTAGATCCTCTATAATGCCTTTTGAGAACACAATTAAACATCCCTCTATACTCATGAAATTACTTCACCTTATCTCTCCTTATTCATTATTCACATTTTTCATCGAAACCACCCTTGTAACACCTTGTATTGTAAATTTAGCCTTATCTAAGAAAGAGATAGCACCATTCAACTTTTTCTTTTTCTTCTTTTGACTGGAGGTTTTTCCCAACTATTTCTTTTTTTTTCATCAATCAATTTGGTGCTACCTCTCATTGAAGCTCACATATTTCCCTTTTATGCACACCCTCAAACTTAGGATTTTGCTTACACTTCATTTCACTAACTTATCTTCCAAAATCTTGGGCTTCCAAGCCTTAATTTTCTTTCATCACTAACAGTTAGGGAGGATGGGTTCCAAAGAATAAGACTAAAAAAGGTAATAAGCTCGTAATGTGCTTTCCAAGAAAAAGGGTTAGAGGCCAAAACATTGGCTAACAAGGATTGATGTTCAAAGAGGTCATTTTTGTGGCAAAATGAATACCCAAAGTGTTACACCTCATAAAATGTTAACGGTTAGTAGGCGTATGCATGGGTTGTTGTCACGCCCCAGAACTAGGGTAGGGCGCAACTGGCACTTGATTCATGGTCGATCGAGAAGCCGGCTATATAAAATCCATAAATGTAACATTAAGGCTGACCAAGCCACCTGTCACAACCAACCAGGATAAATACTGGGCCAGTAATGCCTTGACAATTATAAATATGCATTTCCACCTGGAAAGCCGACAAGGCTACAATGAAGCTAAACAAAGAAATGAAAAATCAATACGACTACATAACCCATACTACTATACAAACTAGTCCACATCAACCTCTACAGGGTAAACAAACTGAAATGCACGGGACAGGGCCCCAGCCTACCCATGTTGTACACAAAACTGAAAATAGTCCACACCAGGACATGGCTCCTGGAAGAGAGGAGCATACCACTATTCTTCAGAAATCTGGCTCCTACTACGTTCGATGATCTGAGCCTCAGCCTGTACCTGTAGAACGATTGTGGGAAGGATCCCAAGATGAAGGGACGTCAGTACGAATAAAATGTATTGGTATATAAGGCTGAAAACTGTAAACATGTAAGATAAAAATGATAAATAGGCCTGAAATAAGGAGTAGTAACAACCTAAAATTCTAAAAACAGAAACCTGACAATAACTCATTATTGAAGTATAAATGCAACCATCTAATGCACAACAAAGACTATAACTGAAATGTTAGCAGACAATCGACCATAAAATCTATACAATCCGTCCAGCCAGTGTACCACACTGGGGTAAGAATAAAAATGCCTCCAGCCAGTGTACTATACAGGGGTAAAAATAAAAATGCCTCCAATCGGCGTACCATATCGGGGTAAACTCCGTCCAGCTGGTGTACTACACCGGGGTAAAATCAATAAGACCTCCAGCCGGTGTAACACACTGGGGTAAAATCAATAAAGCTTAGACAAAATCATAAATGGAGCCGATATGGCTTAA
>JACEIK010004926.1:48108-60211 GCA_018107945.1 Datura stramonium
AAGTTAATTATTACCTTGGTTCAGTCCCTGTGGGATCGATACTTGGCTTACTTAAGCCATTTTACTACTTGTTCGACCACGTGCACTTGCGTGTAGTTACCAAACGCCCCAACACCGGCATGCTCACTGGAGTGGGCCTTGCTGCAGCGGCCACTTGACCACTGCCACGGTCTCGCCATGGCGGTAAAAGTACCGCTCTAGTGGTATTGCCTTGGCAATATCCCCATTTAGTTGTACACCTATACTTACCTTTTAACTCTTTTTCAACATTCCCCTCATCACAACTATACAGGTTACTTAGAGTCATCAGTACAACAATCAATATACTCTCCGATTGTCCTTCATTTCTTGGGGATTTAACATGAGTTTCTAAAAATTTAAATTTTCCTATTTTTGCATGGTCAGAATGCTATAATGGCCGGGCGATTCGTTACATCAGATACCAATTAAAAATCCGTTTATCCTCGAACGGCGCTACGGTATTGAGGCGGGGTTAAAATGACTACTATAATTTCCTTACTTTCGATCAGCTTTTCTACTATATCCCGAACTCTGAAATGATCATTTTTAGAACCCCTGTACTATGCCTTATTCCTAATTTTCTCATGTATAGTCGATAGTTCTAGAGGGGTCATAATTATTCACCTAGGTTTTATCCTAGATGCTTCTTCGACCAAAAGAGATTTTAGATTCTAGATGAATTATGTTTTTAAAAATAAGTAAGTTACGGGTAGTGGGTTAAGAAAGGGGAAGAGTGGCTTGAGTTAAATTGAGTGATTGATGTGCCTATACCTGGGGGGAATTCTAAGTACCCTAAAAATTGAAAAATGAGTCCTTGAAAAAACTGAGAAAAGAAAATTTGAAGTGGTACGAGGCACAGTACAGACCGTAGAATGCCAGTACGAGTCGTACTGAGCACTCATGCCACCAATCTGACCATAGTTGCATTAAAAAAAAGTCCTCTCCTACGACTTGTGGAATCGACCTACAGGTCGTACCATGAGTCTGGAAGAATACAAAACAACATAAAATTAGGGCTTCATTAGACGAATCGTAGTACGGATCATACCCATGTGGTACGAGTCATACCTGCGAGTCGTACTGAAAACTAGTTGCAATTCTAGGACTTTCCACAGGTCGTACCTTCGTGGTAGACTCGTACTGTTGACCCGTGGTGAAAAGCTGCAACTTTCTTTTCTAACTTCTCTTTTTAAAAAATGGAATGCTAACTTCTTTCTGTATAGGTGCAATGACATACAAACACGGGGCAGATAAATCAGCAGCCCAAAGGAGATTGATTGATGAACTGACTGACTCAAAGTCTGACCAGGCCAGAGACTTACCTAGTGGTTCAATTGAGTAGTATCAAGTAGACACCTCGGATACCGATGGAACCAGAACAACTAGTGTAAGAGCAAAGGCCCAAGATGAAGCAACTACTACCACATCTGCTCAAGCTCCCCAGTCTGAAGAGGGAATTAAAGAGGAACGTCAAAAGTCAAGGAGCGACTCCAATGTTAAGGAAGGGTTAGGAGAGACCCAGAGTAAAGAGGAAAGCAGTAGTGATGAGTCGGAAGAAGAGGCTCCTATTGTTTCCCAAGAGAAGAACCTACCCAGGAAAAACCAACAATCTAGTGGAGAGTGCCGGGAGCCAAAGAAATCTATGAACAAGGCATCTCTCTCACCGCCAAAAATAAGCCACGGAGGAGTATTCAAGAAGAACCGCGGATCCTCACAACCGCATTCAATGAAGTTGAGGAGACGAAGAGGATTTTTAGCTTTTATGGTTCTGAGTGGATGGCCAAGACTCCAACACAGTACACAGAAAATATAGTTCGAGAGTTCTATGCCAACTAATTGGCCACAATGGAGGTAAAGGAAAAAGAAGGGCAGAAAATAAAAGACCGACCTCGTCTGGAGAGTGTTATGGTCCGAGGTCGAGAAGTTGATATATCCGAGTGGACCATTGCTCTATTTTTGTATGGCCCATAGTTATTTCCTACCAAGATGATGCCATAATATGATTATAGGGTGGAGGTGATGAAGCACATCAGATCCTTGAGTGTGCAGGAGCGACAGAGGCAGCTGCAATGGCTAACTGAGGTGATTGATGAGAACAAGGATGAGGATGAATGGGTTACAGGAGGAAAGAAGGTGACAAAGAATTCACTAAACTTTATTGCAAAAGCCTGCTGGACACTAGCGCGCAATCAATTAGCACCTACAGTCAACGATAATACACTGAGTGCTGACAAAGCAACCTTGGTTGCATGCCTCATGTCTTGTTACCCCATTAATATTCTGAGGTTCATAGCCGATGAGATACAAGATCGGGCAGTGGGAGTAAGAACTACTATCCCATTCCCGAGTCTGGTATTCAGATTTTGCATGGAGGCAGAAGTTCCATGGGGTGATGAGCAGTTGATTGGAGGCCAAAGGATTGCAGACATAGGCCTTATCCAGGATGAGATGATCCCGATAAGAAGATCCAGGATTCCTACAGCTATCCCAGCAACCCAGCCAGCAGGGGACGTACAGGTGAATGTCCCCATGACACAGGAGCACAACGAGACACCGGCTATAGGCGCCGGTCATTCAGAGTCAGCTCCCAACACCTCAGCTACTCCACTACCCAGCAGGCAAGCTCAGACACCAACAGGATACATCTTGGTACCATAGGACTTCCTCCAAAAGCTATCTAAGAGATTGACCATGGCAGAGCGTAAGATTCAGGCTGTGATGGATAATGTCAAACCATGGGTCAAGTTAGAGATAGAAGCAGTAGCTCAAGCTCTACATGCCCGCCTAGATAGTTTTGAGAGTCGTTTCAATGAGAGAATGGCGAAGCAGACCAATACCTACAGTATCTGAGTTGGGGTCTCTTCAGAGCAAAGTAATTAAGTTGTCATCACGACAACCAACAGTTTTAGCAGCCCCCACTCTTTCAGACCTAGATGTCGAGCTTGATGAGCATATTGATTTGGCAGCATACTGGGAGCCGACTGTAGCTGGTAATAAAGGCAAGAAGAGAGTTGCTGAAGATGCTAGTAAGGAGTGTTCGAGCAAAAGAAAAAAGAAGGAGAGGAAAGAGCGCATGCGGGCTAGAGCAGCGAGCATGCGGGCTAGAACAGCGAGCATGCAGACTCATAACACACATACGACTGAGCTGCATGAGAGAGCTAGAGGAGCAGGTAGCTCCACCTCACCCCATCCCGAGCTTTCCCATGGCCATGACCCTTCGGGAGAGCCACATTCAGCCCATAAATTTTCAGAGGCCATCCAAGCAGCCACGACTGTTGAGGGGGGACCACTCCCCCTATTGACACACAATTGAGTGCTCTGGCCACTGCTAACACCACTATTGCAGTGGAGGTACAACCTCCGCGAGATGACAGGAGCGCCTAGTGCGCCAGAGTTATGTTCTCTTCCCTATGATATTCTAGATGATGCTTTGGGGAAGAAGCTAACTTTTCAAAATAAGGGAGGCAGTGTACTTGTAGTTTGTGATGTTTATTTAATTAGAAAGTAGCTTAGGAGTACTGAGCCAAGAAAATTGCACTAGATTTGTTTTTTGTAAAAAATTGACCCTGTTTAAAAACTTTCTGATACAGTAGCTATGTATTTGTGACAACATGCATGATTGTTGTGGATCTTTGGATGTCATTTATTTTGTCAGCATGAGTAGTCTTGTTAAGACATGTATAAACCAAATAGGTAATGTAAAAATAATTCATGTACCATGTGTGAGTGAGGTATATTAGTCAGTTCGGTATTGTGGTGTAGATTTAGAACTTGCTTGGTTGGTCTCTACATAGGCTAAGAATGATTGGTTAGGATATGATCATAGGCCATTGTTTGTTTAGCTCACTGTTTAGCCTATATTTCCCTACCAAAAGTTGCATGAATCCATTGATCCCAAGTTTGAGCCTTAATAGACCATGTTTCTTTGATTTACCGATTAACCGTACCCATTTTTTTTAATGAACTTGTTTTGGCCCTAGTCCTTCCTTGGATATTTTGAACCTCAACATAAGCAAAATGCTTAAGTTGAGGGTGGCTAGAGTAGGGGTGCATAAAAGGTGGGAATGGAAGAAAGGAAGAGGAAAAAAAAGAAAGAAATGGTGGAATATGAGGTGTGGTGAGATGGAAAGAAAAAAAATATGTTGTAAATGTTGAAAAATAAAGCTCAAAGAAATTTTGAAAAATCTACAAAGTGGAAACTCACCACACCCATGCAAATGTGAATAAAAAGTAGAAAAAGGGAAAAAAGGGGAATGAAAGAATAAAAGGGTGAATTAGGTGAATGGTGTAGCCAATGTATGTAGTGCCAAGGAAGGAATAATCACTTATAAGATCTTCCATCTTTATCATGTCCAGCCCGGAGCCTACATTACAAGCCATACCAAGTTCTATAGTAATCTTAACTCGACCATCTGAAAAACCAATGTAGAGAAAATAAGGGCAAGCCTATGGTATCTAACACATAATACTCGTAACTTCTTCGAGAGAGTGAGCGCCTTACTTTCTTAGTCCCATATCATGTTTGATATTTCACATCTGAGTGGGGGCTTCATTTGTGTGAGGGTACATGGATTATGCTTGCTTTTACTGTTGGTCTGTGCGAAAAACAATGGTGATGACTTAACTGTCTGTTGATAGCTAGATGACATGTTTTGATCCCTATTTATGATGTTTTGAGGTTACTTGTAATACATTAGCTGAGGTGGTTCCATGCAAAAGGGTCAATAGAGTTTGTATAGAAAGTGTAGGTTTGTTTGAGTATTGGCTGTAGTATCTTAACTCTATTTCTAGTTGAGCATTGTGTTTTTTCTTTTCTTTTCTTTGCTTGAGGGCATGCAAAAGTCTGAAGTTGAGGGTGTTGATGTGTTTTTGGTTTACAGCACATTCAATGCTCAAAACTAAGAAAATAGCATGGATTTTGGTGTATTTATGTGGATATGAGGTACTTTTCCTTTTATTACAGGGTAAACGGGTATTGGAACTAAAGATTGCAAAAGATAGCTTAAAAAAGTGCAAAATGGAAAAAAGTGCAGACCACAATACAGATCGTAGGAAGGACCTGCGAGTCGTACTAATGGCCGTGAGAATTTTCTGGAAGTTAAGGTTGAGCAGATGTGACCCACAAGTGCCAGTATGATTAGTAGAAAGCTTGTACGATTCATGATAAGGAAGTCGTGATGAAATCCAGAAGAATAGCATTTGAGTTTGACTCCTGCTACGAGAAGCAAGTACGACCCGTGAGATGAAGGTACGAGTCGTACCATTCTAGTGGTGATGAACTTCCGAAAAACTTCAAAATCTCTGATTCAAAGTATGGGAGCTCAATACAAGTCGTGAGTCGATGGTACGAGTCATACCCAGATCCAACACTTAGCCAGAATTTAGCTAGCCAAGATTGTACGAGAGGAAGATACGGATCATAGGAGCATGTTACAGATCGTAGGTCGAGTCGTGGCACTGGCGGCGACAGATATGGAAATTCACCCTGTAGGTTTAGGAAACAGATTCTTGTGTCTATATAAATATGTTTTAGGTTTTATTTTTATAGGATACGTCAGCTTTGATAGTTTTAGAGGAAAAAACATTGATAAAGAGAGGATTGAGTTGGTCTTAACTTGTGATCAACCTGTTCTCGAATTCTTCTTGTTCTTACTACTTGTTTTTCAAGATTTTGTGGAGTAATAAGAGAAAGTGTTTTTCTCATCCATACTTGTAAGTATTTTTTGATGTCTTTAATCATGAATGCAATTCGCAACCTTACAACTATGAGAGGCTAAAACCTCCATAGCTAGGGTTGTGGGAACCATGGTGGATTAACAAGCTAGGGTTGCACAAAGTGATCTTAAAACCAATACAAATACTTATATTGTATTCTCTTCATTCTTAAATCTTTCTTAAGGGTGCGCAACGTTAGGACTTTCTCAAATTCTTTACTTGCTTTGGTCGAAGAGGTAGAGATTAGGCAAAGAGAATTACAATAGAGCCTTGAATTTGATAATCATTGTATTAACTTGAGTTGTGGTCGTAGGGTAGTTAAATCTGAAACTTAGTGATAACGGATAGTTTTGAAACCGCTCATGAGACTTGGTCGAGTGATTGAGTATAGTCGTTCAATAGGGATTGGTCGGTCGTTTGAATAAACCTAAGTTATCAGTTCTATAAGTAAGTATTGGTGATAATCACGAGTGTACCCGAAGCAGTTATGAACCCATAAGGAACACAAACCCTAGTTATCCTTTAATATTGACTCAACATTAGAATTTTGATACTTTTTTTTATTATTGATTTCTTTTAGGATCCACCTATTTTGAAGTAACTACCTCATAAGTTCAATTACTGGGTATAATCCAGTCTCCCTATTCCCTGTGGGTTCGACCCCAACCTCTAGTTGGGTTCTCTATTGACAATGTCCTCTTCTCACTTCAGTAGGAGGTGTGGTTTCAGTAGGAGGTGTGGTTTGAGCATTGTAATTAACTTTTTTGTAGTTATTTCTTTAATTACATTTATTTTTGTGTTTTTGATACCCACAAGTTGTTCTCCGATGAATGCCAAGCACTCGGAGTAGAGGAGATCCTCTTTTTCCATTAAATTCAGAAATCGAAAGAGCACTACCTAACATGGAAAACCACGTGCAAAGAGAGGCCCGAATAGTTGAAGAAGCTAGGCAAGTCGAGCTAGCTCAGAAAGCTATACTACAGCATGCAGAAGATGAGAGAGAGGAAGTGGAAAATGTTGGTTGCCAAGGAAAGGGCAACAGAGCTCATAGATTCGCCCCTCAGTACTTTGACGATCATGATGACCCAGATATTGATGAAATCGGGTCAACTGGAGAAATTGTGCCACCACCACTGCCCGCTGGGGCCAAATTCGACATTACAAGCACCATGATTCAGTTACTAAATATGAAAGGGGTGTTTAGTGGTCACACAACGGATGACGCCAACCTGCACCTAATGAACTTTGTAGGCATATGCAAGGCATACAGGTTGCCCGGAGTAAGCCAGGATGTAATACGGCTCAGACTCTTCCCTTTTTCCCTATCTAGGGAAGCTACTTTGTAGTTATCGGAGTTTCCCAATGACTCCATAACCAACTGGAGGGAGCTTAAACATGACTTTTTGGAGAGATTCTTTCCCCTATTCAGGATGTTACAGCTAAAAGATGAGATCTATAATTTTCAATAGATGAAGACTGAGGCACTTCATGAAATTTGGTTGGGATTCAAAGAGAAGTTGACTAAGTGCCTCAACCACAAAATTCCAGATGATAGTTTGTTGAAATTTTTTTACAGGTCTTTGAACAACAGTACCAAGGATGTAGCAAACACGGCAGCTGGAGCAGAATTGATGAGTCACACCTGGGAGCAAGCTTCTACTGTTCTTGACAGGGTGACTAAGACAAACAGGGCATGGCATACGATTGAGGCTGATGCAATGGCAGGCACATATGTTGTTGGTCTGATTGCAGACTAATCGAGGAAAAGAAGAAGAGTGCGACCAGGAGTTGGCTCACATGCACACATCATTGGACTTGCTGACAAAGCATATTATGGGAGTTGGAGCCAAGCAGGTTAATGCAATGGGTACTCAAAGAAAGGAGCAAGGAGTTGATCACTCCTATTTTGAGGAGGAGGCAAAATTTTTGGATAGCCAGGTGTCGGGTTTACGAACCAATGCCCAAGTGTTTGGACAAGACAATTGGCCCCAAGGTTTTGGAAATAAAGGTTGGAACTAGTATAGAGACAACTGCAATAAAAACAGGTTTAGAGATTGGAACCGAGGTCGTGAGCGTGAAGGTGATTGGAGGCGCAATGATGGCTATCGCAATTTCTAGGCTGGATTCTATGTGCCTCCCAATGTACAAGAAGGGAGACTGGTAAATCAAAGTTGGAAAGCATAATGGCTGAGATGTTGAAAAAGGTGAGGTCCACTGATGATCAGCTGAAGGAGATCCGAGGAGATTTGTCAAGTATAGGTCAAAAGGTGGAATCACATGCTACTGCCATCAAGAAAATTGAAAACCAACATGAGCAACTATCAGCATCAATGAACCCTAGAAAAAAAGGGTACACTGCCTAGAAAAACTGTCTAAAATCCGAAGAATGATGCACATTGTATGGAGGTAATGACTAGGAGTGCTAAAACCAAAGTTGACCTCCAGTTTCCAGTTGAAGTTGAATGGAAGAAAGAGAGCATAATGGAGTATGATGACACAAGTGTTGAGAAAGAGACTGGTGAGTTTCAAGAGGCCTCGAGAGGTGAGAAGGAACCTACCAAGGATCAAGGGGTAATGCAAGTACAAAAAGCTATCCCACGACCACCACCACCATTCCCCCAAATGATGAAGAAGAAGGTGGAGAATGGTATGTTCTAGAAATTCCTTCAATGCTTAAGTAGCTGTCTGTGAACATACCATTGGTCAAAGCTTTAGAGCAGATGTCGGGATATGCAAAGTTTATGAAGGACCTGGTGACAAAGAAAAGATTTGTGAGCTATGAGAATATTGACAATGTGCATCACTGCAATGCCATAGCTACAAGGTTCTTAGCACAAAAAAAGGAGGACCCAGGTGCCTTCACTATACCATGCATGATTGGTAATCTTGAGTTTGCAAGGGCACTCTCTGATCTGGGAGCTAGCATTAATTTGATGCCCTTGGCTGTAATCAAGAAGTTAAGATTGGGAACTCCTACACCGACCAACATGCGGCTACTGATGGCCGATAGTAGCCGTTTTAGTGGGTTTTTAGCAGGTGAAAACATATTGTAAGTCATTCTTCCCATGCATGCAGGTTTGAAGGTTTGAAGAGGAGATTCAAGGAAAAATCTCAAGGTTTCCATTGGAATCTTAGCTTGGGCTATTAAAGGGTTCTAGAATTCACCATTCCCAGGTATGTAAGGCTATGAGAGGGTCTCTTCTTCCACACCCATGCCCAATTTCTATCAAATTGTGATATATTATCTATGATCAAGTATGGGGTTTTACCCAATTGCATGATTCTTCAATATCTATACATGGGTATGATTAGATTATGTTTATATATATGAATTGTGAAGCTTGGGCAGATTTTAAATTGTTTTTAATCCAAATAGTGATTTCTAAATTATGAAATTGAATGCCCGTGGATGAGAAATTCATAAAGAAGAGAATAATGTTTTATGTATGATGATGATGAGATTTAATGATGAAAATCATGTTTCTAAAGCTACACATGGTTATGATGTTGTTTTCAAAATGAAATGAGTAGATCTTAGTATGATAAAGCTTTGGGCAATGCCCACATGTTGATTTAAAGTGATGATTTTTCTGACATAAGCTTACCACATTGTTTAAAGTAAAGTTTTCCAATTTTTATTATAAATTCTAGCTTGTGGTATGTTGAGTAAATATTTCTACATGTAGCTTACCACATGATTTGGAGTAGATGCTCCCACATATGATTGAACTTGTGGTATGTTTCGAAATAAAGCTTCTCATATGCATGAATTCATAATTGAGATGTATGCCATTATTGAGCTTTGTGAAAGGATAATGTTGAGCTTCATTTTCATATGATGTCGAGTCTATGCATGATTTCATTATGAGCTTTGTCAATAGACAATGTTGAGCTTCGCTTCGTACGATGTTGAGTTATGCCTGATTTCATATTGAGCTTCGTTATTAGACGATGTTGAGCTTCATCAATAGACGATGTTGAGCTTCGTTATATATGATGTGGAGCATTGCCTTTTTTTGGGAGAAGAGTCTAGCACTGAGCGGTTTAAGGGTCAATTACCCTATGCCCCAGAACTACGTGCTAACGTAGGTTGATACTATTATATCATTTGGACCACCCTTGTAGCTATCCCGGCCCGGTTGGCCCTTCAACTTGATATCAATATCATGGTATCGTCCATCTCCCTAGAAAGGTTATGGACGGCTCTATCCACTTGAGATTGATAATTGGGACCACGTAAGCTCTATCGTTGTATGTCGGTTAAGTGACGAGTCTCCCACTGTCTATATAATTAAGATTAGCATATTCATTACACATAATGATTACTTATGCATGCATGTTCAAAAAGTAAGGTTTGACTCAATGTTCAGCTTTTGATATAAATGTTATGTTTAGCTTTAAGTCATTTGAGTCAGTCATGATATTGTAAGCTAAGCATGGTCATGTCATGATAATATTTCGATTTCAGAATGAATGCATGTAGCCCTCCTAATTATACTTAAAAGCTTTTGATATGATATGAATGTTTTGAATGATTTTCTTTGCTTGAGAGGTTTTACTTACTTTGCATACTCAGTACATTCCACATACTGACCGCATACTTTTTATGCTGCATCATTTCATGATGTAGGATCCGATTCTCAGGTTCAGCGCCACTCGTAGTTGCTTATCTGAGTTAGAACCTGCGTGATTGGTGAGTTCTCATCTTTCGAGGGCTAGACTTTCAACTTCAAGTCATATTTCAGATTCCGTATTGCTGAGTTAGTTGGGGGTTTTGTCCCATCAACTAGTCTAGACTAGAGGCTTTTCAGACATATGTATGTATAGCTTCGGATATTATTCTGATGTGTTGTTGTATGAGACTTCCGCTGAGTTATAGTTATGTTCTCTTCAGTTTATCGAATGAGTTAGTTGTACGCCTATGTTGTGGGTCGACTTGGGGTCTCTTGGGGTCCCTTGTCCCGTGTCTACGATCCGGGTCTACGATTGTGTTATGACAAACTTGGTATCAGATCCATAGGTTTGATGTGTCCTAGGAATTCTGAAAGCTGCATTAGGTAGAGTCTTTTTCATGGGTGTGAAGCGTGCCACACTTATGACGAAGAGGCTACTAGACGTTTTAGGAAATGTTCCCTTCTTTCATTATCTATGTCGTGCGATGAAGAGCCTTTATATCCTTTTAATTCGTGCTATTCGCAATTGCAGAATCATGGCTCCTCGAAGGATGAATGTGTCACGCCCCGCCTTGGGGGGTATGACTGGCACCTGGTGCCCTAGAAGGACCTGGACTGCTAACTGGTGAGCCTAGGCACATCTGGTGCCTGGCTAGCTNGTTAGCCCATATTATTGTTAGCCCATATAATTGTTAGCAGATGGGCCTTAGGGTTTTAGGTAGTCTTATGCCTATATATAGGCACCCCCTTCCCATTCTATATTAATTGTCTTAGCCTTTTGATTCTTTCTTTTCTTGTTCTTCAATAAAACTCTTATTATATATCAACATGGTATTAGAGCCAAATAAATCGATCATCCCCTATTTGTAAGTAACCACCAAGTGCGCGGATCGACCTGATGTTCTCCTGGGTTTGTTGCTTCCACTAGATCCGTTTAGATCTATTGTTGCTGCTGTTGTTGGTTTGGTTTGATTTGGACAGCGTTGTTGGTTTGGTTTGATTTGGAAGGCGTTGTTGGTTTTTGTCACGCCCCGCCCTGGGTGGTATGACGGGCACCTGGTGGCCTAGTAGGACCTGGACGGCTAACTGGTGGGCCTAAGCACATCTGGTGCCTGGCTAGCTCTATCTAAGGTTTCTGGAAACAAAGGGCTATATAACGGCTGTAAACACAGCCTCCGGCCAACTGGGCCTATAGTCACCTATGCCTGTAATAACAGCTAACCAGAAACATACTCATAACAAGGAACCTACGCGGGCTGACAAGGCCATCATGTTGTCTAGTCATCTGAAACTCAACAAAAAGAATACTGAATGACTACGTGACTGGTAAGGTCACCACTACTATCAAACTATGGCCCCACACGGCCAACATAAACATGAATGCTAAACAGCTATAACAGACTGCACGGCCTCACACGACCGGCTCAACTGACCACAGGAAGATAAGTATATAAAATCTGCAAGCCTCTGTGAGTACTGAAAGAAATGGTCGGGACAGGGCCCCGACCTACCCATACTGTACAACAAAATAAAAAGAGCTACACCTCTGGAAATCAGGCTCCGGATGACAGGAGTTGATGACTCTATAGTTGGTTGGAATCACGAGGGATCGCCTCCTCGTCTATGAGTACCTGCAGGCAAGTAATGCAGCGCCCCAATGGGCGTCAGTATCGCTGGTACTGAGTATGCAAAGC